>SJVG01000243.1:0-44681 GCA_034774675.1 Scedosporium minutisporum
GGATGGGGAGTTGTCGAGGTCGATGGCATCGAGGGGGTGGGCGGCAACAGCCTAGAGGTGGTGGCCGGCATCAGGTTAGATTTCATGGAGTTAAGTAGAAGAGGAAGAACATAAAACGAAAGAGAACCAACCTTGAAGGAGGCTGCAAGAAGTGCGAAAAGTGCTGTTGCCTTCATGGTTGCTAATTTGTTGATCGTAGTTGGAGGATAGTTGGAGGGTAATTGGCAGTCGTAGTTCTAGATGAGAAGAACGATAGAAGCCCTCACCTAGTATTTTGGAGATGTAGTCTGGGGAGAAGAGAGAAAAGAGGAGAGGGAATCGTGGTGAATGGTATGAATAGTTGTATTTATAGTTTTTTGAGGATCCCTTTGCTCCAGGAGTGATTGAGTGATTGTGACTTTGGTGACCTAGAGGAATGGGCAAGTTGAAATCTTAGAAAATCAGACTTTGTTGTGAATCATGGGCAATGATAGAGGTGGCAGCAAATGGAGGAAGGAGCAAGATGGCCCCCTTTCTCTACCCTAGCTTCTTGATTGTTCCAGGTGGGCTAACCGATTTGGATCTACAATCCGAGGACAGAACGAGAATTGGGACGGGGGACGAGGTCTCTAACACCTCGCTGGCCTTCAACAGATAGAAACAAGACCGATCCTGCATCCCATGGTTACTCCCCGACTGACTCCCTGGATAACGGGCTTCAAGAATTGGTATTCGTGGCCATACTCATATACATCAACAATGTCGAAAGAATATTAATGTTAAAGAGTAGTCTAACCTGTACTGTACAATATATCTAGATAATACTTCTACATGTCTAGCTGAGCCCACGACTCGCTGACTGACTTGACGAGAGATGGTCTAGTAGATCCTGCCCCCGTGTATAATCCTCCCAAAATACTCTTACAGCAAGTTGATGTGTTTGTTGTACAAGCCCTTCTCCATGTTTTGTTTTACATGACCACTCAGTCTCCCAGCATTTCCCACCTCTCTCCAACTCTAGTCTTCTACTCCTTCCCCGCCTCATCCCCAAAAACCTCCTTCCACTCCAGCGCCTCCTTCCTATCCACAAACCAAACCGGCTTCCCCTTCGTCTGCCTCTCCAACCTCCTCCTAAAATCCGACCCCGCCTTACTCAACCTAGGCAGCGCCCTCCCGAACATCACATGCCACTGCTTATCCCTCTCGTCCTCCGAGTTCATCAGCGCCCTGCGCCGCCGCGCCTTGACCAGCGCGTACAGCTTCTTGGCCCGGTCCTCGCTCATCGTCCGCACGGAGTACTCGACCGACCACCGGTCCGAGTTGGTCAGCGACGAGGGGCGGGTGACGTATTTTCCGTTGACTTTGTTGCGGATCGTGAGGATCATGCCGAGGAGGTCTTCGGAGGGGTCTTCGACGTCGAATTCGGCTTCGGCTTCGGCTTCTGCTTCGGCTAGGGCGGCGACGGCTGCTGCTGCTTCGTCGGTGGGGGGTGATGGAGTGGTGTCTGTGGTGGGGGAGTCGATGGAGGAAGAAGAGGGGGAGGAAGGAGAGTCAGGGGTAGAAGTGGTGGTGGTGTCGGCGTCAGTGGCCTCGGCGGCGCCAGTAGAGTCAGAAGCAGGGGTTGTCTCCTTTGTAGACTTGTCTCCGCCCTCGTCACCGGACTCGACCAGGAGTTGGACGAGAACACGCTCAAACGTTTGGAGTTTCGTGGGCTTGGACGTCTGCTGCTCAGCGAACATGGACTCCTCCTCGGGGCTGAGGACCGGCCTGTCGTCGACTTGCTCGGCAAGCCGCATGATGAGGTCTTTGAGCGTGACCTTGCGGTGGCACTCAACATCGGCGGCTTCTTCTGCCTCTGCAGCCGCAGTGGCTTCCTCCAAGGTTATTCTGTCCTCGGCTGAGGTGGGATCCGCTTCAGGTGACTTGGACGCCGCCTTTTCACTGGGGCTGGACTCTTCCACAACGACCGGCTCGGGAACAGGCTCGGATTCGGTGGGCTCAGCCTGGGCCGGGCCGAACGTCTCAGAGACGGACTGAGCTATCGCTCGCTCCTCCTCGTCGACAACATCCTCTTCCACAGGACCCTGCTCCTCCTCTGCCGTGCTCGTCTCTTGCTCCGCCGTAACGTCATCCGTCAGGATTTCCAAGAGCGTCTCGACGTAAGCCTGCACCTCCTCAGGCGTCTTGCCCTCAACAAGCCCGCTCTGCTCAAGCGCCTCCTCAATACTCCTCCTCACATACCCCAGACCCAACTCATCACTCTTCACAGCCTCCTCAGCCTTGAGGTTCATCTCCGTCCACACAGCCAGACTCATACCATCCGAATACCTCGGCTCATCCGACTCGGCATCGAAGCCCGCCTCAAACTCATCCTCCTCCTCCACATCCGCCTGGCGCTGCGCCATCCCCATGATCTGCTTCTCAAACTTATCGACCTCGGCACGCCTCATGCTCTGCGCGCGGTGTATCCGGTCGTCGGCGACGGGCCTGGCGAAGAAGTACAGCAGCGGCGGGTTCGTCGGACGCGCCTCGACGTGGATGCGCAGCGACTGGTTCGGGAACTTCTCCGTCGCGCGGTTGAGCAGGTCGTTGAGCAGGTGCACGCTGAGCCTGAACTCCTGGTCGCCCAGCTGCACCGTGTTGGTGCCGTGGATGGCTAAGTCCATCTCCTCGATGGGGATGTACTGGAAGCCGAAGATGCGCTGCGTGTTGTGGTATGCGACGAATATGCCGTCCATGCGGCCCATGCGCACCTGCAAAGAGTACTTGAGGAACGCTGACCGGATCATGTCGAAGTATTCGCGCTCGAAGGACTCGAATTGGCCGAGGCGGTGGCGGATTTCGTAGCCGAGGCCCTTGTGGTAGTCGTATGCGTCCATGCGGATGGCGAGGACGGCGCGCGTCTTGATGTCGAACATGCCCGCTTGGGGAAGTCGGGGGTCGTGGGCGTCGAGCTGCGATCGGAGGATGAAGTCTCCTAGCGTAGTGTAGTGATAGGCTTCCTCGCCGTTACGCTGCTCCTCGGTGAGCTGGTCAGATTTGGAGCGCCGGAACAGTTCATACTCCTCCTTAGGCACTGTAAACAGTTTCTCCATGGATTTGCCCATCATGCTGAGAATGTTGGCCGTGTCGAACTGCTTATCGGCGTCGATGGCGTAGATCCCATCCTTCCAATGGAGGAAGGTCGCCGCGGGGGCGCGCAGGATCCTCGTGAAGTTCGTGCTCTCTGGAATGAACTCCTTGGACGTGTTGGCCGGGTTGATGGGTCGCCACGCCGAGAGAAGGTAATGGAAGTGCGCCAGCATAGAACTCATACTCGACGTCGAGCCGCTGTATTTCTTCTTGTTCTTCGCCGCCAGCTCGATCAGCTGAGCGTCTTCCGAGGACGAAACGAATGCCTTGAGCGCCGAGAAGTCGAACTGATCGATGGGCATAATCGTCGCGAGGTAAGGGTCAAAGTTGTAGACTTTCGACCTCGTATCCTGCATCGGGTATACGCCAGGCTTAAACAGACATCGGTCAAGATTATACGACAGCTTCGGCACACTCAACGGCGGTTGCGGAAGCGGAGTCAATTTGAGACTCCGCGCCGTCACCCGATGCACCTCCAAATCACCCTTCAAATCGCCCTCCGCACCCTTTTTCGTCTTCTTCGTCTTCTTCTTGCCGGCCGATGTCGAAGCCCCTTCTTCCCCCTTCGCAGCAGCAGCAGGAGTAGCCTTTTTCCTCCTCCGCTTCGGCGGCGGCTCCACCCCGTTCAACGACTCGACGGAAATCTCCCTCCTCTCCAGCACGGACTTGACCACCCCCGCCGCATCCTCGACACTCTCACTCCCCTCCTCCGGCACCGCCGCTATCCCGTCTTGCTGCCCGGCTATATATTCCTCAACTCCGCCCATTGTCGCATCCGGTGTCTCGGAGAGCATCGCCAGCGACGTCCTTAGCGCCTTCGTCGACGATCTGCTGTAATTTTTCTGTTCGAGCCGCCTCGGCCTCGTCTTCGTCGACATCGACTTGCCCCGTTTCGAAGTCTTTCCTCGCCCCGAAGTAGTCTTCTTTCCTTCCGCCGAACTCTTCTCGCGTATCGTGGCCGGCACGAAGCGCCACGGCGCCGAAGTGGCCCAACATCGTTCGTGGATTCCGATAGAAGTGCTCTGTAGGAGGGAGACTTTTCGCGCGCCGCTGAGAGCGGAACTCCGCAGGCGCAGCATCCTCGACGGAGTGCTTTTAAGTTCTGGTTCTTTTTTTGTTCGTCCTCTGGACTTTTTCGGTTCAATAGGGTCCCGTTTTTTGGTGTTATTAGAATTTCCGGGTTCGAATCGGGTCGCTATCGACTACAGGACATCGTTCTATCGGTCTCTTAAATCGAGGGAGGGAGAATTGCTTGAACGGTGGCGGATACTGGCTTGTAGAAATTTGACTTCCGAAGCTTTGGGAGCTTCCTAACTTTTTTTTTCTCTTTTTCTTGGTTAGGCGCGTTGGTCAGCGCGCGTTGTACAAAGTACTTCGCGCATGCCGCTGACACACTACAGCAGTACGTACCTCCCTTCACCACCATCGCGACCACTTACACATTATTCCCAGAAGCCTCGAGCTGCTCGACAAAATACAGGGACTTCAGCTTGACTGCTACTAGGTACACTCCATGAAAATCGACAACAAGTCCAAGCCTGCATCGGCCAATTCAAAACATCTGGTTGGCGATCAAGATTATAGCACTTGGTAGAAAAACCGCCATGATCGGCTAGTTCTGGCTGCCACCAACTTCATCAACCTTCAAATGGGTATTTTAATGAATCTCCCTCTCACTTCCCATCCATGAACTTTACGCCTTCCTTCAGCTGGCTGGAATATGCACGCAGATCAAAAGATTTCCCGCTCCCGTATAAATGAACCCAGGCCCACGGCCTCCAAAACTCCTGAGACTCCCTAACCCTCACGCGCCACACGGAAGGACCGTGGCCCCATCTAAACTGAGGGGGCCGAGGAAAGAAAGGGTTCGAAACGCCATAAAAATATAAAGGACACCCACGCCGATATCAAGCACTGTTCGCAGCCAGAGCCCTACTAGCAAATCCCGTCGCCGCATTATGAGCCTGGTTCGCTTCCTCCATCTGGCCCTGCACCTCGTGAGAATGAGCAAGCATACCATCCGCGACGCTCATCCACAGGTAATTGCCGTTCCGCCTCGCCTGAGTCGACGCCGCCTTAGCGCTCTTGAGCGCCTGCTCACCCACTACGTTCTCAAAGAGCCGACACCTCATAATGTTGAGCGAAATCGCCAAGAAGTGCGTGTTGCCAGCCATCTTTGATGCGTTGAGTGCTGTGTACATGCTGTTTTTGACCTGCTGGAGAGGCGGCGGCGGCTGCATCGTGATCGTCGCGAGGATGATGTTGTATGCCGTCCGGATCTCCACGTCATGGTGATCCTGACATAGCGGCCGTATCCTATCAAAGAGCCGCGTCGACTCTACCGTGTTACGGTACTGCGGATGTTCCATGATCCAAAGAAGATTCATCTTGGCCAGGAGCGACATGTCAAGCCGGATATTCCTCTGCTGCGTCGTCGCGTCGCCAATCTCGAACCTGGGATCGTTGTAGATGATAACCGCTTTTTCGAGGTCGCCCGTTCCCTGGTAGTAGAT
Organism: Scedosporium minutisporum; assembly: GCA_034774675.1. Lineage (NCBI taxonomy): Eukaryota > Fungi > Ascomycota > Sordariomycetes > Microascales > Microascaceae > Scedosporium > Scedosporium minutisporum. Next base: position 5,625 of record SJVG01000243.1, read on the forward strand.
GCCCCATACGTAGAGTGATATAATTTCCATGGCGCTGTTGGCCGATGCCACAACCGCTGCCTGAACTTTGTCAAGGCTTTCTCTTACTTTGCCCCATCTGCTTTGGGTGGCAGAGTAGAGTGCGATTAATATGTGGAGGTAGCAATGCACTTCGTTTCTCCAATTGGCCCGACGGACGGCATCTTGCAATGACGGAAGCGGGTTCACGTAGCTTGGACCCCTCTCTTTGTTCCCTTTACAAATTGTTAGTATTGTACAGCGTTACGAACGCGATAGAGACGACCTACATCTCGCCAAGGTGTCGAGCGCCTCCTCCCAGAAGTCCAGCGTTCTATGCTGGCTGCCGGTTGACCTCGAGACAAAGGCTAAGCCACTAAAAGTCATCCTGTTCCACTTTTGTTAGCCGCTGAAAGACATCTTAGGTGGAAACGCCCGCGATTCTTCAGTCGGCACTTACACTAAGATATATAGCTCCGCCTTGGCCACGTATGAGAGAACAAGGTAGTCGTTAGAATCTTCCGGCCGACCCGCTTCAATAATGGCGGCGGTGTCTTCGCTTATGGGCGGCGTTCCCGACGCCTTCTTGACGGGTAGCCTTAATGATGCTGCTGATGTCTGCCAGTCGGTGGCTTCGTCCATGCGAATCTGCAAAGCCTTCAACTTTTGAATCATGATGTCGGGATTTTTTTGCTGCATGCTGCACGCAAGATCGAGCAATAGAATCAGAATGTCCACCTGCGGTATTCGGAGGAGAGGGTTGAGCTGGTATTTGGACGCCCTAGCGATGCACTCCTGAACCCTATCCAGGGTGTCCTCCTTCGTTGTCTTGAGAAGGGCTAGGCCTTCTAGCAATGACGCAAAAGCCTCGAGAGCGTGGTCTCCACGGCTATGAGCAAACGATGCTATCGTTCGTAGGTTCTCTAACGCTGGGCCGTCGGAGGGCATTCCGGACTGAAGATAGAACGAGGCCTTCAGAAATCGGAATGCATAATTCCAGTGAACATGGCGCGAACTAGGAACAGTCAATGTCGGCTCTTCAAAAAGAAAAAATGGATTTGTTTCCCCCAGACTTACGCAATCTCGGTAATCATCCGATCGGCCGCATGAAGCGCGCCTTTGACATGCCCTCTCTGGAACAAAAGCTTCGCTTGCAGATACGCCATGGAATACTTGAGATCGAGAAACCGGTGCTAATAAATCGCGTTAGGAGGTTGCTCAAAGGGGGGAAATTAACAATGAACCAAAACGCGAAGAAACATACTTTGTCGCAAAGCTTGATCCCTTTTGACAGCGCCGTCTCGGCCTCCATCAAGTTTTCGGTGTCCTCGTGGAGAATCGACGCGTACCGTAGCCGTACCTTGGCCTCTTGCCTTGGCGTCAGCCGACTACTTAGCAAAGACGTCTCGAGACACGAAAGGCCCGTAGCGATCAACTTCTGATACTCTGAAACCGCGGCACCTGAAGACGACGACACGACATCTTGCAAGTTCCCACGCGCCTTAGCGAAACATTCTTCGGCGACACAGATGAGCATCGAATTCGTATCGGCGACCAGGGACCTGCCGGATACAGAAGGGGATCTCTTTGATATAATCGACGACCTCGCCGAGAGAGCCGGAGAGTTCGTCATCGTCGTCTTCGGGCTCGCATGCGACCTTTGTTGTTGTTGCGCCTCCGTATAGCCGCTACCAGTGAACACGGGGCTCTGGCCGATGGCTGGACTCTGCGCCTGTCGGGGGGGCTTCGGGGCTATTGGGGCGACGGGTGACTGGATGGGCGGCGGTCCCGGGGTGGCTACATGTATCGAATCAAGCGTCACAACTTGGTTGGCAGGCGACGACGGCACCGGCGCTGGCGTCGGCGTCAGCATTGGTGCTGGTGACGGTGCAGGCATGGGCGAGGTGATCGGTGGTAGCGAAGGGGCCAGCACAGGGGAGGGTGAGTACTGGATGGGTCGAGGAAGTTGCTGCGCTTGGTGGATGCGCTGCGCTTGCTGCATATGAAGTTGTTGATGGGGATAAACGGGAGTCGACCTGCCGACCAGATGGGACTGCGATTGTCCGTCAAACTGCATAATCGAAGGCGACTGTGGTAGAGTTTGCGGTTGCTGCTGCTGACGGGACAGCTGCTGCTGGGGTAAAGTCGGGCTATAGACACTAGGGAAAGGCGTAAGCTGGGCCTGGGTGTGCATATTCCCATTTACGGCCAGCATGTTGGTTGTATAGTATGAAGGAAGTTGCTGGGCCTGTTGTTGGTGCTGTTGCTGTTGCTGATGCTGGCGCTGGAGCGGGCGCGGCTGGAGCGGTGGTTGCTGTTGGAACTGCTGGTGGTAATGTTGATGCGTCTGTGTTTGCTGCGGATGGCCTTGCATCTGATGCCCCTGATGTCCAACACCGCCCATTGCATACGACATGTCGGGAAACTGCGTCCCAGCAGGAGGCACATTTCCATACATCTGGTGATATGGGACTTGGGGTAGGCGCTGCTGGCCGTTAAACCCCTGCCCTGAAGGCAAAGAGCCTTGGTAGGTCATCGCAGCGAGGACATGGGATGCGAGTAACAATGCAGGACGCGGCGACGTGCTCGATCTCGAACGGATGGAAGCCGAATTCCGGGGAACGGTTGTATCAGATAGCGATGGCAGTTAGAGCGCGAAGATGTTCGTCGGGATCGGTACGCGTCCAGGTCTTGTTCGGAATAGAACTTTGTCTATCGTCGGCTCGACGAGAAATACGTACTATATCGCGCGCTAGAATGGAGTGACCCTGAAGCTTCACGAGAAGATGCGATTGTTCTACCGATGGGTGAAGACGAAAAAAGAATACACAGCGAGACGAGGAAGGAAAGGCTACGAGGGACGAGGGACGTCGACTTCAAATGGAAGGAGTGGCGTTGACATGTGGGTCCTATTAGCCCACCATGAGGATCGGGAGGAACAGCCCAATGCTTTGTCAATGAACATCTCTCAGCGTGACCTCTCGGCTGATGCAAGCAGGAGTCGAACTCAGCCGCCTCCAGCTGGAGCAAAAAGCTATCATCACGTGACTAGAGACACCTCCAGGTACCTCGGTGGTACAAGCAAGTAGGTAGTGACATTTACTGCGTCACCCATTCGGTAGGAATCCATTCCGCACTGAATTTTATCATATCTGAATATAGTAAGCTCCCCTCCAAATCCATTCTTGCAGGCCTGCCATGGGGGAGATTGCTCTGATGCAGTCGGGGAGGGTTTGCTCCGGAGGGGCCTGTGTCAGCCCGAGCAGCGCTACAACGCGAAGAGAGCCAGGCAATCGCGGGGAACCGTCAGGCCAGACCGTAATATAAGGCAAACACCAATCGATAAAACCTATGACCGCCTGGCTGAGTTGTTTTTAAGCCGCCGACGCGTCTGCGTAACATTTTCGTCTGACTGCCTCGTTGATGAGAGCCAGCGCATCAAGTATTACTCTTCATATATACTACCCTATCCACTCTCTGCAGTGTCATTGTTCGAGAAGGGACTGGAGCTAGAGACTTGCTCTATATATCATTTAACCCTCCATTGCTGCCCAAGCCAGAATCTTCCATGCAGGCGCGACCCGGGTCATTGTTCTTCTGTTTACCTCGGAATTTTATATACAGCAGGAGACTGTTATGTAGGTATCTTTTTTTTTCTTCATGGAAACCTTCCAATTTCCCCCACCTCCATCAATTTCTACCCCCTCCGAAACCACCAGGCTGCGCTTCCCTCTCTGAGAAAGGTACTAGTAAGTACCCTTTTGCAGCCACACTGGATTCACTCGAGTGTATGTTGTACCTTTTCTTGCACTAACAATTAATCCTTGACCAGGCTAGCCTTGCCACACCCCCCAACACAACACCCCCCCTACGTCTTTCCTTATTCTTTTACTGTGTGAGGCGCCTAACAAGGTCAGTGACCAGTTGCGATCTTTCTCCTCAGCCTTGTGGAAGCTGTATTGACCTTCCCATCTGCCACAGCCTCGCAGAATCCCATAGCAGGCTGAGAGATTGTGACAAGTGGCGTTAATGTCCAAACGACGCCGTCACACAAATCCCCCTCCTACCCGGTCCTATAACTCATCATCTCCAATATCGTCGACGCAAGACGACGGCTGGTATTCCATCAAAGAGATACTAGATGAGAGGAGAACAAAGTCAGGCAAGCTAGAGTACTTGGTAGATTGGGAAGGATTAAACCCAGAAACTGGAGAGCCTTATGAACCCTGGTGGGTAAGTAGCATTTTCCCCCTCTCTCTCTCTTACCTCTCCTGACATTTTGGGGTCCTTTGTTTCCTCTGGAGGGTGGCGTCGGGAAACGCTAACGCATTCATTCCATTCCAGATACGCGCGAGCGAAGTCACAGCCGATGCAATAGCGGAGTGGAGATTGCGAAAAGCTGCCCGAGAGAAACCCAGTCCCCGACGAAAGGACTCAACCTCAGCTGCCTCCCTACGTGGTAGCCGCGTCCCCGAACAGGCTTCCTCAAGCCAAACTCTCCCACGAGCTGCGTCATTACAAATAGACGAACGACCCCACAAAAGGCGGCGCTTGAGACCCACTGCATCCGCTTCGTCGTCGCCCGTTGCGCTCAGTGACTCTCAAGACACCGAATTCCGACCCACTCAGGGATGGAATCCGCCTTCCCCACGTTACCGCCCCGGTGAGATATTGGTAGAATTAAGACCTGCGCCTGACCTTAACCCGTCAGAATACGACACCGTCGGACCCTCACAGAGTTCGGCAGAGACCGCATCTCAACTTCAGAGCTCTCAACCCCAGAGCTCGCAACCTCATTCTTTTCCCTCATCTCCGCCAGCCCCTCCAAGGCGGGACGTGAGCCAGCGGACGATCCCTGACTCACAGGAGCAGCCCGACAGTCAGAGCCAGGGCGCTCTTAACGATCCTCGTGCGGCGTCTAACAACCTCCGTGCGATTCTGGGCTTGCCGCAATCCCCAATCGTTCTGCGCAGCTCGCCTCCTGAAATACGTCCGAGACGTCCTCTTCCTTCTTCCCGAGAGCCGCCGTCAGCCCGGCCCCGAACACTGTCTTTATCTTCTCGCCCCTCCTTACCAGGGGTGCTGCGACGACCAGACGCGGAAAGCCAGGATCAAGTGAGCATTACATCGCAAAGCACCGCTGCCCGGACAGGCCTCAGCATACCCTCTCGCCAGCCGGATCCTCTCCCTACGCACATCAATAGCCAGCGTTCTCTGCTTTCGATACCCTCTTCATACGCTCCCCGATTGAACTTTTCTCAAGATAACCCCTCTCACCGTCGTTATTCACAGCCACCGACTTCAAACCATTCCCAAGCTAGTCCACAATTTCTTACGCAACCACCTTTGATCCTCCCTTCAATCAGCACTTCATCGTCGCAATCACCACGCACTCATTCATCCTCTCGGATAACTCGGACTCCTCTACCCTTCTATACTAGCACGGGGAGCTCTCGAATACCTGAGAGCGTTGCCAGCCACCGAAGCCAGGGTTCCAACCATAGCAGAGCTGCCGATTACGGGTCAGCCCAAGCCCGCGAATCCTACCTCTACCTCACCCAAGTTGGACCTAATCCCTTGAACAGCTCCCAACAGCTGAGCAGTAGTGTCAGTCGGAGTACCCAAGAAAGGCTTATCCCAGAAACTGTCTTGCGCAGGCCACAGCAATACCACCCGGATATTCTAGGAAGAAGACCGCCCTTGAGCGCACTTGTAAACAGAGGGTTTAGCCAGAAGAGCGCCAATCACATTTCATCATCCCCCAATCGTCCTAAGAGTACAGGGGCAAGCCAGACCCACATCCGGAGTCCAACAGCATTGAGAATGGACGGCAGCCAGCCCCCACCAAGCTCGGCCGCAGCCGAGTTGCTTCAAATGCAGCAACAGTTCTTGACACAGCATGAAGAGCCTTTGCCCTCACTTCTGACCACTTCTTCTTCAGTGCAGCCGAGCGCTCCAGACGCAAGAGCGCTAGAGACCCAGCCTTCGCCTATGAGGGCCCTTCAAGACCCAATGCTTTCAGGTGGCGGAACTCAACCCGAAGAACGGACCAATGTCCTAGGGCCTCCTTTCCGGCCAGATACCGAACGGGAAATACAACCTGGTCCCTCGCTGTCAAGTGCTCCACTATTTCATCCTTCACCAGCCGTACCTACTAGCCATGACATTGTATCCCAAAGCCAGCCCCCACTCGAGCCGGCGACCGTCGCGCCCCTTGATGTGCATCCCCTCACGTTGAACCCTGCGGCGGTGTTCCCGTCTAATCTGACCACGGAGATTCCTCTGAGCGGCCGTCGATTGCCAAGCCACCAGGACCTCTTCATTCGGCCTCCAGACTTTCATATCGGCGCCGTGACTGATGCGACGAATGAATCAGGTGATGAAAGCAGCGAGGCTGAAGACTTATCGAGAGTCACCTATCCCACCGAAGTCAAAGAGTACACGGTTACCCTTCCTTTTAACGCGAGTCGCCGCCCACATTACGATGACATGATCCTCGAAGCCCGACCCGACATTGAAGAATTTTGTCAAGTGTTTCACAGCGAAGTCTTGAGGACGCCCAAGCCCTCGTCCGTCCACAAAATCGAGAAGCTGTTCCTGAAGCTGCTTGATGCCTGCGATTACCCCGCAGAACTGGACATGCAATCGCTCAAGACGATGTCACCCAAGGAGATCCAAAAGTATGCTTTCGAGTCAAACTCGAAGTATGCCTTTATCTGGGAACTGTTGCATCTTGTCCAGGGCGTCCTTGACATGAAGATTCTCATCGTCGCACGGTCGGAAAAGATCCTCTTCCTACTGCAATCCCTTCTTCTCGCCGAAGGGTATGCTTACTCGCGGACCGGACTTCGGGACATGCAAGAAGGCCATGCCAAGTGGCCCATCAATGTCGTTTTATCTTTACCCAACCAACTTCTTACGGAACGTCCCTCGGACTTTGATCTCATTATTGGTTTCGACTATGAATTTAAGCGCTCCAATATCGCCTCTCGGCTCGCCGAAACCAATTTTGGAGAAAGCAAACAGCCCATGGTACTCCAGTTGGTAATCACTCATTCCATCGAGCATCTTGATCTCGCCATCACAGAGAGGGACCCCGACATGCCGAGCTTCGACCACAAGAACGCCATCGTCATCGGGCTGACCAAGCTACGACGGCTCATCCTCAATCCGGACACGGGACGAGAGCTGCCTCATCAGACGGCGGAACGTTTTGCGAATCAGCTCAAGCATTACAATGAGGACTTTGTTTGGGAGCCTATTGGTCTCCCTGATGAGATTTTCAACTTTTACCTCGAGTCTAGCCAGCCTAGCCAGCCGCCGCTTGAGATTGAAAGTTTGCAGGGCAGGAAGCGCAAGCTCGTAAGTGATGAAATGAGAACCTAATTGATACACGTACAAGAACATAGCTAATTGAGTTTTTGATCTTACAGGGTGATACAGAAAGTATTGCGAGCAAGCGACGTAGGATTTCGAAGACGCTTGGGCCGATGGTGAATGCTGAACGCATCGAGGCACTCGCCCCGATCATTCGGTGCCTTGGCCCAGAGGTTCTGGACCGCGAGGACTTGTCGGACGAGACTACCGTGCCCACCGCTTTGCTGGCGGCAATGGAGGCTAAGGTATGAATCACTCCTTCTTTTTCCCACACTTCCGTTAAAGACGTTACCGCTAACCCAGGTACAGGTAAACGACCAACGCGTGGCTTTGCAAGAATCAAGGGCCCTTGTGAAGGAACTCCGTCGTGTTTTGGAGTCTCTTGAGACACAGAATAATGGATTCGCTGAATCTGTCAATGCGATCCAGACTAAGCACCTTGTAGCTGTTGAAGAAAGAGCCAAGTTCCATCGCGAAAGGGACTCTGCGCTTCTCGAAGTCAAGAGGCTCTCAGAGCGCCTACAAGCTACCGAGGAAGCAAAGTCTACGCTTTCTGATGAAGTCAGCAAGCTTAAGGCTGCTCTACCTCCGAAGGAATCGAATGAGAATTCTGGTGCAACCGAAACTGTTCCTTCTTCTTCGTCTTCGGCCAACCCCCCGCAGGAGGGACAAGAAGCCAACCCCGAGGACGAGAAACTAAAGCAAGCGACAGCAGAGGTGCAGCGCCTCACGAGGAAAGTAGACAACGCCGAGCGCGATCTCGACTACACGCGCCAAGCGTACCAGAACGCGTCCCAGTCGGCCAGCGACCTCGGCAACGAGAACCGCGAGCTCTCTGCGCGAATCAAAGACCTCGAGCACAAGGCCTCTGAAAACCTCCGCCAGATCCACGAAACCAACCTCCGCAACCAGCTCGACCAGCTCGGCAAAATCAACGACGAGCAGACGACGACGCTCCGTGAGCGCGAGTGGGAGCTCGATCGGCTGCGCGACGAGGTGAGGGTGCTCAAGGCCGCGAGGCGGGAGACGAGGCAGTCGAGCGTGCCGAGGAGTCCGCGCATGGGTATGATGAGTCCTAGGACTGGGGGGAGGGTGTCGGCGAGTAGGGGGTCGAGTCCGGCGCCGATTAATGAAGCTAGTGGGCCAGGCGTGCCGTTGTTTAATCAGCAGCCTGGAAATGGACGGTGGGGACACCTACGTGACTGAGGATTTGATAGATGGTAACAGGTTCTCGGAGAGAGAGGGAGCGAAACGTGCGAGGTGACTTTTCATGTGATGGATGATAGTGCTATTAGATGAGGACACGGGGAGTTTTCTTGCCTTGTGTGTTCTTGTTCTTCTTTTTTTTTTTTTTGTTATTTTTGGGCCTTCAAACGCAGCTTTACATAGAAGGAGTTCCTTCCAGATTCCTTCCAGTTGGAAGAGGTTTACACTCGGGGACATGCTTGGTGGATTTTAAGAGAGTTTGAGGGTTGAGAGTTGACGTGGGATCCATATTAGAACTATTTGTTTTTTCGTGGTAGACTCGTTTGCGGAGATAGAAAGAGAACATGATTTTTGATGATATCCGATCGTCCTTTGGATCTCGAGTTTGTGAGAAGCCGTGAAGTCCGACAAGGTTGTTTCATTTCTCTCGATTGGGACGGCGTCGGCCGAGACGGCAGAGAGCAAGTCGACAGTGGCGTGTACCCGGCGAAGGACGACAACGAGCCTGGCTATATGAAAAACTCACATTCTATTTCCCTATCTTCAACTACTCTAGAGCCTGCTATCTTTCAACAACACAAAAAGGAGGATAAGATGTACAAATTCCAGACTTTTGGAAGCCCGAAACCTTGAGGTGTGTTCAAAAAACCCGCTTCTTTTTCTTTCGTTTATATATCCCACAACACCCCGAGTTTGTGCTATTTCCAAGCCGAATATACAGATTTGTGGTGGAGATTTTTCTTTACGCGTTCGGATTTTCTCGTCTATTCGGTTCGGTTCGGGGGTTTCGAAATTAAAAGCTCGGGTTTATTGATATTCTTTTTTTTCTTGCGAAATCTATTTCTTCTCCTCGGGGTAGAGGTCCTCCTTGAGCTCGATGCCGAACTCCTCGCGGAGGGACTTGAGCTCGTCGAGGTACTGCTTGTATTGCTCGGGGGTCTCGACCTTGGCCTTGATAGCTGTAGGTTGGGGGAAGAGGTTAGTTAGTACCGAGTGCTTTTGAGGGTGAGTGTGGTAGGGCGCCATGGAAGCAATTGGCAAGGCAGAAGGGGGTAAGAAGGATTGCGGGAGTGGAGATGACTCCCGGAGGGTGGGGACTGCATCTCCGCGGCCGAGGAATCGGCGAACGGACAAGACAAAGAAAAGAAAATTCAAGACCAAAAGGGTATGCGCCGTCGCCAATTGCACATTTCATGCCCTTCCCATCCTCCCTCTGATAATTGAAAATGAATCGAAAAGAATCTCGTACCTTCAAAGACGCGGACGGCAGTGGCAAAGTCGTTGACCCTCCTCGCGGCGTTTAACGCAGCGACGATCACGGAAGGAGCAGGGACGAGATCGTAGGCGAAGGCATTGTTGAGGTTGCGCTAGGTGGTGGGCGTTTGCGTTAGTGTTGGTGGTGGTGAAATGTCAGGCCACTGACAGGGATTGGGAAAAGGCTGGCTGGCATTGCCGGGAGTGCCCGAGAGACAGCGAGAGAGCCTCAATTGCAAAAGCAAACGGGCTCATTGGGATCTTACCTGGAGCTCGAAAACATCCTGGACCTGCTCGAATTCCTTCTCGAACCTGGATTAATTAAACAATTGGCATTAGCAACCGAATATTCTAGTGTTGTTTTCGTTGTTTTCATTGACGGGCGAGGCTCGGCGTGGTGAATTCAATTGCGTAGGAAGGGCGCGGCGGCTCTGGTTGATCCTCGGGATAAGGTGGCATGATTGGGGGAAATAACTCAGTAGCAACCGAGCTTTTCTCATCGATGCCGCCCAAGCAGAGAGCGCAAAAAACATGAGGTAGGAAAAGAGATATGAAGAGACTCACCTCGCAGTGAAGTCCTCAAAGGTCTCCTCGTGCTCGGCGTTGCGGCGGACGGTGGTGGTGAAGCCGGCGGAGCTGACGATGCGACCGGGGACGACAACTCGGGCAGCGAGAGGTTGGCGCAGGCTCGCGCGGGCGAGAGTCGAGGCACCGCGGGTCACTCGGAGAAGGGCGAAGGAAGACATTGCTGTGTTTTCGAACGAGGGGAGGGAATTCAATTGCCCGGAGTAGAAGAGGTTTTCGAGCGAGGAAAGGGAATTCGACCGGCGTGTCGGGGGTTGGAAGAGGGGAGCTTGAGAAAGTAGGTTTGAAGCTTTAGTAGGAGTGGAAATTAAAATTTTCGGTCTTCTTTTTGGGGGGTGTTTTTTTCACGGCTCAGGTGCTCAGGTGCTGGCAGGCTTTTGAGTGCAAGTTCCACAGACCCGGGGACAATTGGAACGAAGGGAACGAATGGGCGGCGCGCTGTTTGGGATGATGGAGCCTTAATTGTTGGTCAGCACTGGCTGTGATTGGGTGACTAAGCATAGGCTGACCTGTGCTGCTCATTGCCTTGTTTGTCCGGGTCATGCCATGGACAGTGTGAATTGGGTTTCCATTCTTACGATTAGTTGAGGCAGTCGAGGGAAAGCAGGTGGAGGTCCTCGGAGAAGAGCGTCACAAATGATGAGCAGTCAGTCAATCCATCGTGGGAAGCGCAGTGTGTCTTCTCTCTGGGAGGGTTGGGAAGAAGATGGTGTTTTCGGGCCAATTGAGCCTCTATGTATTGTCCGGTTTGCCATAAATATGCCACATCCTTCCCCAGCATGCCTCTGTTGGCTGCAGCATGTAGTACATCCATGGATCCCGCCTGTTTCGTCATAGCAGCTCTCCCCAAGTCCCAGCATCATCAATAGGCTGTACACTATTCGCTGGCTCTTTCCCTCGCGATATTCGATAATGTCCTTCAATTGTTCGAGCATATCTTACTTTGTCCCACATTTTCTGGGCATGCGTCAATATAGCAGAAAGCAGCAATGTGTCCGGCCGTTATAGGCGCTGTCTGCGCGAAGCGACAATTGCATTATTACTCGTCGTCCAGGAAATGAAAGGTCCAGCAGACCGAGGCTCAACTTTAGAAAGGGTGTGCCCAGTAAGGTTGATCCTATTCCCTCAGTTGACAGTCCCGCAATATTTTGAACTGGCGTGCTGGTGCTGCTTAAATACCTGGAACATGGAACACAGGTCTTCCCAGCGCAGTAGCTGAACGATTTGATCAATGGATGGTACCGAGTCCCGCTCTCAATGCCTCTACCCGGAAGCAATTGATTGATCATTGATGTCTTGTGCCTCGTCTTGCCGTGGATTCCATCGCTCAACAACGTTGCAACATCGAACAATAGCGGCGTGTCAGCGCTACTTCAAATCTAGGTACCAATCGAAGCGCTCTAGCGTTACTGTGGTACAGCTCTGACAGGTCAACTGGGTCCATCCAATTCGATGCTGCCCAATTTCCCCACGTGCAAGGGCCAAGAAGGACCAAGACAGGACCGAATTTTCTAAGTCTAGGCCTGTTGCGCCATTTCATTGGCCCATGCGAAGAATGTAATCGGAATCGCCAGTGTTGGCTGAAATCACATGCGACCGACTACCGTCTTTCGTTCAGGAGGACACCTTCCCAAACCAACAGCCACGGCAAGCACGATTGCGCCTGCCGCAAGAAGCTTCAATGGTGATCCAGACCTGGACAACATCAACGTTCAATACGAACCATAGAGGAGAGGTAGAGGTACATTATACGACCGGAGGGATAGAGCCAGCTTCAGAGTTCAAGACCGGACAGATGTGATATCAAATGTCCATTTTGCTTGTTTACCCGCAAAGACCCAGACGCGCACACGAAGTGCATCAACAGCTAGCTAGCTAGATGTCTACGGTCTTCTAGGTTTGGCTCAGACACAGAACTGTTTCCAGTTCGGCCTTCCACATCCTTCGTAGTACTACAAAAGTCCTCTTCAGATCGTGCAAGCATGAAGTACTTGTCACCCAACACCTTTTAAACTCTCAGATCTGCGGCAGTCGGCGCGGGAGACGAACGGAAATAATGTCACAGAGTCGTACAAAGTACACCACCCATTGCACATGAATTAGGCCCTACGAGAGAGCTGCAGGATGTGAGAAAAGTATCAATGAGATACCCACTCAACTCATACAATAGGGACCCGCCAGGCCGTTAGCATTGGATGTCTGGTGCGGGCATTGATGGGTTAATACAAGATTTTGGACTATGTTGTCAAGGTGGTCACTGGTGGCTCTAGTTATAGTAGAGGTGGCTCTACTTCGTACCTAGTGTCGTGTAATTGTAATTGCAAGGTACCTTGGCGTCGTTCGGGATTTTCCACATCCCTGAGAAATTCCTCGGGTGGCTCCTTCTCCCCTATTGTTGATAAAATCTCCCAGCATTTCCGCCTCGACCGAAAATCCAGGAAAGCCCTTTCTCACGCTTTAATCCCCTTTTATCCTCAACACTATTAATCATACAAATTATTCTCTCCGGCTGCCCTCCAGCCTTTCCCTTTCTCTCTCAGGTCCTCTTTTCCTTTTGAGCCTGTCTTCTATCTTCTTGTCACTCTTTTATCTTTCTTATTCATACAGTCCACACCGTTCTCGGGGCCCCCAACCAACAAGAGATCCCCAGTTACCGCGTCTTCCGAAAAGGGCTACCCTGTCCTCCTTGGGATCTCCGTTCCCAGGAACTGCGACGACGACAAGGGAATTTTTTCCCAAGACAGAATTTTCTTTTTTCTTTTTTTGTTTCTTTATTCTCTTCTTACCCTCGAGAGAACCATCCCCTTTTCCATCCTCCCCCCTGTTCTCGTGAGAGTCAAGGGATCCTAATTTTTCCTCCTCGGCAACTTTTCCCTCCCTCTCTCTCCCTCCCACGCGCCCCTTTTTACCTCGTCCCCTACCTCGCGGAAGAACTCGATTTTGCGATCCGATCAACCGGCATCCACAGAACAGACACACGCAATGGACACTCCCATCACACCTCCCGCCGAGACAATGGCGTACCCGGTCATAGGCCAGTTTGGCGCGCCCACTCTCGACCGTCCCTTCGGCATTGCGCTATGGCCCATATTCGACAAGGTCTTCACTCGCGTCATGGGATACTCTGCCAATGACTTCAGGTTCGAGGCCGGAGTGACTCCCATGTCCACCCTCAAGGAGACGGGCATCTTCATCGTCTTCTACTACCTCGTCATCTTTGGCGGTAGGGAACTGATGCGCAACCGTGAGCCCTTCAAGCTCAAGGGCCTCTTCTTGATTCACAACCTCTACCTGACCCTCATCAGCGGTATCCTCCTGGCTCTCTTCATTGAGCAGCTCTTTGGCACTGTCGTCCGTGGCGGTATCTTCCACGCCATCTGCCACAGGGAGGGTGGTTGGACCCAGCCTCTTGTGGTTCTGTACTACGTGAGTGCTTTTTTTCTTCTCCGATCCCTGCCCCAATTGACGCTCAAAAGCGCATGTGAAAACCCACCCAAATGCAGACTTGCTGACTATGAGCACGCGACCTATAGTTGAACTACCTGACCAAGTATCTTGAACTACTCGACACCGTCTTCCTGTTCCTAAAGAAGAAGCCCTTGAGTAAGAACCTCGTCGACCCCATATCAAGACCGGAGAGGTCACCGTACACCTCAAGCCGAGGACACGCTAACAGTTTCGTTTTCTTCACTTATAGCCTTCCTTCACTGCTACCACCACGGTGCGACTGCTCTCCTATGCTACACTCAACTTCTCGGCTCTACCGCTGTCTCCTGGGTCCCCATCACCCTTAACTTGACCGTCCATGTCGTCATGTACTGGTACTACTTCCAGTCTGCCCGAGGTATCCGTGTCTGGTGGAAGGAGTGGGTGACAAAGCTCCAGATCATCCAGTTCATCATCGATCTTGGTATGTAGCGACGGGCAATGGGCAATGGATACTCATTGACAACCCCCAACCTCCCTTTTCCCCGGCTCTGCGGAATAAAGCTAACCCATCACTCTTCTCTCCATCACTCTTCTCTCTAGGCTTCGTCTACTTCGCCTCGTACACGTATTTCGCGTCGACGTATTTCCCCCACTACCCCAATGCTGGGAAGTGCGCCGGAGAGGAATTCGCCGCTATCGCCGGTATTTCGATCCTCAGCTCGTACCTCGTCCTCTTCATCTCGTTCTACCTCGCCACCTATAGAAAGGACGCCAAGGCCCCTAGTGGACGCAAGGCTGTCCGTCGCATGAGCCAAGCTCCCCTCCCCGACCCCCACGATATTCTTGTGGGCAAGAGCGCCGCCGCCCCCTCCACCAACGGCAAGGCCGTCTCTACCGGAGCCAAGGCCAACGGCGCCTCGACCCGTTCCCGCCGCGCTCTCTAAACGGCACCTTTTGGAGCGGCCAACAAAGAGGACGGGGGATGATAGTCGAATGCGCTGCAAAGTTGTGTAATGGGACTCTTTCGTCCGTCCGGTTGGGTTGGGGAATCATGTCCATGTTCAATATCAGCAAGACTATGACACGGGCCAACGAGAAGTTTGGAAATATCGCGGCTTGATCTCTGAGGGACGGTTATTCCTCGCGAGCATTCTATACGTCCAAATCTTCGCGTTGTCACACTTTTCAGTAGGAGAGCCACTCGTCTCTCCCATTGAAAATCTCTAGTGTTTGGAAAGGGTTTTGATTCAGGCCAATCCCATACGTTTCGTTGGGCGGGCAGTCCCCCTAGGCAGGAGTTGCTGTCGAATTTCTTTATTTTTTCCCTTTTTTCTCTCTCGGTCCAGGAATCACGGCAGCGCTCCGAGTGTCCTCTTCCATCAATTTTCTAAGGTTTTTTACTGGGCCGGTTTTGGGTTGCAGGTGGGGAGTTTTTCATGTCTTGAGCTCTCATGATGTTTTTGTACGTTTTCACAAAGGGGACAAAATCACTGTTTTCACGGCATCAAGGGGCAAAGCACAAAACGATGTGTTCCGTGTGTGTGTGGCACATACAATACACTTGACATGGCATGGTTGGGCCCTCGGGGAAGCGAAGAAAAGAAAAGGAAGCGAGGGAGGAAGAGACGAAGAAGAGCAACAGGAAAATGGGGCAACGCGGCTACTCGAGGTCATTTTACCACACTCTATCGATGAGTTGTCTTCGCATGGGTAGTTGAGAAAGGGGGGCATCAGCATATAAACTGGGGGAAAAGGGGTGAGCAAAAAAAGGGAGGGGTTTGGTATTATCTTGGGCTATTCTTCTCTTACTGTCTTGTTTCTTTTTTTCTCCTTCTTTCCTTTCTCTGCCCTGTCGTTTCTACACAGTCGCTTCCTGTCTAAAGTTGGAGAAGGGGGGAAGACGGCTCACGATGTACCAAGCCCGGCTGTTCATGTATACTCTCTTTTTAATGTTTTTCTCTCTCTTCTCTTTTTCCATAGCCAGCTCCTCTCCTCCTTTTCGGCTCTTTCTTTTTTTTCCTGTTGTATTTTTACCTCCCTTTTTCTCTTTTTTTCCAGCTCAACCTACTGGGGGCGCTTCCTTGTTGAATCATGTTGAGGGACTGGTGGGGATTAGGGAGAGGTGGAGGTCGCTATTATGCATTGAGTAGTAATTAATAACTTATCTGTATATCTAATCATGAACTCTCATACTTTCTTCCTTGTTTTCGGATTTTGGAGTGCTTGATCTGGTTCTAGCCTTGTGCTCTGATACTTAGGAGGGAAGGGAATGTCCGTTCGAGGGATAGTAGAGGGATGCTCAGGAGTTTTATGCTTGGGATGGCGAGGGTTTCGCCTCTCCAAGCGAGAGAGGTTGAGGAGGGATTGGTGGTGAGGGTGTGTGTAGATGAGGCGCACGCGCAGGGGATACCGACGGTGAGACTCCCTTACTTCTGAGATGGAGGAAGATATGGGATGTATGTTCATCTTATACGAAGCTTGAGTTGACAGCCAGAACAGAACTACTCTTGAATGACTGGGCCGCCGACTTCATGATAACCATCTTTCAGCTGTTGTCTCTGTTTTGGCGATAACGCCTAGCCCGGTCTCTCCGGTTTCAAAATCGGCCTTCGCTTCTCCAAGGGACTGACTAGAAGAGGCGAGGGAGAAGAAAACTTGGATGACTTCTCGACACGGGCAGTATGGCCGGTACAGTCGGAGCAACGACCGAAGTAGATGGTTGACTCTTTTAGCGCTCCGCAGTTCTTATCTTCTTTCGCATGTCATGAGGAAAGCTTCTGGACTATTTCGACTTGCATGCCATCCTCCCAACACTCGAAAGGATACTATTTTCAGGTGAACCCTACACTCATCTAGAAACCCAACATCGTGATCGTGCTCCGGCATGGTCTGGCCCAAGTGGGTAGTCAACCTGCTCTAGATTAGACCTATATATAAAGACTTCCAGGAATCTTTGCTCTTCCCCGGACGGGATCAGGGAGGCCGAGGCCGAGCACCACGATCACCACACATCAATAAGAGGAAAAGATATTCGGAATCGAAGGAAAAAGAGAAGGAGAAGAGAAAAGGGGGGAAAGGGGAGCACTGCAATTACTCTTGTCGATGGGTGATCCATCCATCGCCTGTCGTCCGCAGTTCGTGCTACTCCGTCTCGACTCGATCTCGTGTGCCCCTTTTCCACACCCGCCGTCAGCGGATAACCAGCTTACAAGTAAACACTATAAAAAAGTGACGACCACTTACACCGACTCTCGTTTCCACATCGAAAGAGAACCCTTTTGGACGATCGACGCCCCGAACTAAAACGGTTGCAGGGAGATCCCACGCAAGCCTTGACCTCGACTCTATGCCCAACAAAGCAACGGAATCGACGTCATCGGTGTAGCCGGCGAGGACACGCCATTGCTCGCACATCTAGTTTACTACTTCAGCGGCTCTTACCCAATGGTCGGAGCCAAATAGTGGGTGTTCGCGGTTCTATGTTCCGTCCTCTACAAGACCGACTCGAACTATAATGCTACGAACTTATACGAGCCGGACAGAAAAAGAAAAGAAAAGAACAAGCAAAGGAAGGAAATACCATGGGTTATCTAAGAAAGTAGCCTGTTCTGCCTCGTCGCGTGCTCACTCATACCTGTTAACTGCAAGGGTGGGCCGGTCATCGTTCATATTGTTCCGTCTTCCTGCCCACCAACACCAGCGGAAACCGACATATTGGGAACACAAGGTCACCAGGCGGACATGACCGATGACGAACCTCATGACATCCGGCCGAGTGTGAAGAAGAAGAGGGGAAAAAAGCATTTCCACCGTCAGCCCGTCCCGCATTTAGTTCTCGTCCCGAGAGTAGGCGATATCTTAACCGGAGTGAGAAAAGAACGTTTCGAACTTCATGAACTCGCCACACTACCGGCAACTCTGTTAAACGGCGCTCGCTCGCCACCATAGATGTACTAGATATGGCATCTCGCCCTGCACATACCACCTAGCAGCATAAGCGAAGGAAGGGAACGGGGAGGGGTATCGGTTACGGTAATATAGTACAGGACATGCGAATTGCTAACCAGCTTCTGAAATAGTATCCAAGGAGGATAGAAGCCCGCAACAGAATGGGATAGAGGAGGAGACACGTCTCCTCGCTTGAATATATTACAGATTTAATCAAGAGGACCAACTACTAAGTAGGGACACCCATCTCTTTGGGACGGATAGAGTATAAACGCTTAAGATTGCAGACGTCGCCATCGACCTTATTTGCCTAGTGGGGTGGGAGGAAAGAAGCGAGCGAGAGGGGCACGGAACGAAGAGGGTGGTAAGAGTGGCTGGAATAATACGGATAAAAAGATGGGATGGAAAGAAGACGCATCGCAGTCGCAATGACAGTGGGGGGAATAATAAGAAGTAAACTGTTGGATGAGCGGTGAGAAGAGAGAGGGTTACAATGAACGATGGTCCTAGTTTACTCGAGGTTTGGGAGGGTTGCATTTTGAATCTTGTATCTATTAAAAGGAGCAGACTTGAGATGTATGCTATTAAACTCCAAGTACGAAATAGTATGAAGGGAGCAGGTTGGATCGATGGACGTGAGGGGTGTGCCTGTTGGATGTAATCTTGAGACTCATCTTGACCAGTCGGGTAGACATTTTACACTACTTGGACGAAGTAGGTGTTGAGGGTTGGTGGTGTTGGTCAAGATGGAGCGACTCGGTGGCTGGGTCGTCTTATAAACTCGATGCTGTTGTCTACAGAATATTGCCATAACTTGTTGAGTAGTTTACTTCCATGGACATGGCCGCACCGCATCTGTGCTAGAAGTGGTGAGAGGCTGACATCAATTGATCAATCGACATCACCCGTCCAGTCGCAGAGTCATCGGGTCGAGTACAGCATCATCATCATCATCACATCACCGACTGTTTAAACCATTTGGAGGCCTTGACCCTGCACTGGCCCGAGCCGCTGGAATTCAAAAGGAGATCGTCACGAGGATGGAAAAGGCTGGAACCAGTGATATAGGCTTGGTCCAATAGAGGGATGGAGGATATGCGCGGTAAAGTGCTTCTCCATTAGAAACCCGTACCGACTTTTGAACTCGACTGGGACGGCTATTGGGATGTTCCTTGGTGGTTCGTCGTCGTTGGCTGGCTCGAAGAGTATCCGTCCGGCCTGGTTGGCCTATCCCCAGCATCGGATTAGCTTGTCGAGCAGCCAACAATTGATCCTTCAATTGGCGCAAGGCTTTCTCGCCCCTTCGCCGGCTTGTTCAAGATCCATCAATCTCTTCCAGACAGACCTATTGCCTGAGGCCAAAGGGCGACGGGGCCAACAGGAAAGAAACAAAATAAAATTAGAGAAACAACAAGAGGTTCGTGCCTCGATTGTTTCCTTGATCATTCCCTGTTAGCTTCTTGACCCTTGTCGTTCGTGGTTCGACCCTGAACGCGTCGAGAACAAAATAAGGGCCCGCATTGAACGGTTTTCGTTGATTCGGCCTGCCGCTAATGCCAGACTTGAGCGTTTTGGGAATTTGGAGACGAGTTAAATTTAAATCCCTGAACTAAAGAGAGGGTTGATATTGCAGAGGAAAAGGTACGAAGTACACTTGTGAGGTACATGCAGCACAGTACAGCCATACAGTCTCCTCCATCGTCGGTACTCCCGTTCTCGTCCCTGTTCTCGTTGGCGCTCGACTGCATCGCGTGGCTCGACATTGTCCCTTGCCTCAGTCGACGCAGGACTGCATCTGCACTGCAAAGTCTTCGCTAGACTCTCTGCCTGCCAAGGACCCTTGGTGTATTTACACTACGAAGTACACTAAAATACTGCTGTCGTCAAGTTGCATCTCTTCCGTACGATGCGCTCCTCTTGAACCCGTCAACTTCTCCATCAACCCACTTTGATGCCCCGTGTTGTCACCTGCCCCTCGTCACCCCATGCCTTCATACACCTATTTCCGTCTTTTTTCGACGTTTCACCATTTGAACTCTCTTTCTCGATGGAACGGAGCTATTACCTCGCGAGACGTACGAAGTCGAGAGAAAGGGGGGAATAAAATCCAATTATAAGTCCTTTTTGCTGCTCCACCGTCCACAGGAAGAAGACATCACATACAATTGGATACTTGGTTGTTCACTCCATAGACCCAGCCCGGCGGAGCTCGACTCTGAAGTTCAGAGCCAGCAAAGCTACTTAGGAACGGCCACGATAGCCTGCAGGATACATATCCATACATACGTAGTTTACATACTCCTAGTGTAGTGTACATGCTAGATCCGTCCAGCCTGCGAGGGGCCGAGATGCAAGAACAAGAAAAAAAATCTCTAAATTTTCTTAGGACAGAGCATGCGACCAAGTATACTGAGTACGTGCGAAGAGAGGAGAGGAAGGCAGTCTGTCCAACGAATACCACCATTCCACATCCTTGGGCAGATCCCCTCTGCTTTCCCAAGTTATCCCAACCTATTACTTCGTACATCGCGCATCATAACACGCCTATTATAACAAGGCCAAGCCTGCAAGGTTCATTAAGGATGGTCTGGCCCCCTCTTGTTCTTCGAATCCTAGTTGGCCACTACATGCATCCTCGGGCTGGTCTCAAGAGACTACTCTTCAGTGTCCAAATAATCGATGAAGTAATGTTTGCTTTTTTTTCCATTCCTGCCTCTTCCTTCTTTGCGATAACCCGAGGGTCGTGTGCAGACCATCTGATCTGCTTTCTTCCCTCGCCCCGCACCTATGTTAGTGGAGTTGATAAGTATATCCACTCTTCCGCAACCCTAGTCCTTGTTCCGAAGGAAGTTCGAAGATCAATGGCTTGAAGAGAGGATTACTATACACCCAGAACACCCAGTCCTCGTAACATGGACTGTGGCAGCATGAGGGACTCGCTTCTTCTTGTGGCTGCTTTCGCAAGTGCCTCGCCAGCTTGGATCTGGATGCCTCAATGATGATGGATGGTGGGGTGTCGATACTGCGTCCAATAATTTAGCAGCACCGTCATCTCAACCATCACCACTCGCATTTCTTTCTCTTCGTCCCAGCCTCTCCCTCTGATAAATGGCCTTTCTTTTCAAAAATGAAGAGGCAGGATTGCAAGACGAACGTAAGACAACATTGATATATCTCTCGAAGACAAAGGACATTACATGCCATTTCCCCATCCATAATCCGATTAAAATCCTGAGTGTTTGTTCCACTAGTAAAGAAGGCTGGTGCTCTTCAGCTCGAGCAACACAGATCTTGATCAATTCAACATCTCAAAGGTTCAATTGGTCGTCAATGGCCTCAAGTCCTTCCAAGTAACCGATCTGGACCTCGATCTCTTCCTCGACTACCGCACCAAGAATAGAAAGAAAAAAAAAAAAAGAATACGAAGCATCAACATGCCTTGCCCGAGGTTAGTAGTGTAGCATCATCCATCAAATAGACCCTCAAATAGACCCCCAAGGACACCAAAAACTAAACCCCATCCAGCCTCCCTCCGGATTATCGATCAATCGATTGACCAAGATGGCTCCCTTCATCGTCACTCCTACACTACTCCAACTAAACTAGTCCACACCTCCAAGCTCTCCCACATCGCACTAACACATCGTATTCCAGCTCAGACTCAAGCCTCACGGTCACGACCGGCATGCAGACACACCACCCACCATCCACAACACAAACCTCTTGCGTCATGTGCCCATCCTGCCACACCCATCGCCATCCTCCCGAAATTCACCAGCCCACAAAAAGACCTTCCTGTTCCTCTCGCCCATCAAACCCTCATCCGGCTCCTCCCGCCGAGATCTACGAAAAAGAAAAGAGCATTTAAAAACCAAATTCAAAAAAAAGGGGGGAATGCAACTCTAGACTTCCATCTGAAGAATGATAATCACCATCACATCCGACCTTAACTCCTCGGTACGCTTTAGGATAAATTGGAAAAGGAAGAAAAAAAGTTGCTCGCGTCAATTTTCGTCGTCATTCGTTCGTCCACCGGAAAATCCATACTCGCGCGCTTCTTGGTTCGTGAGGCGTGTCGTAGCAGCCCCGTTGGCCACCGCTACCGGCTGCAAAAAAACCCACAATGCACCCATGTACTTGTAAGTCCCGGAGTCCACATCAATTGATCTCGATTCAACGACTTGCATCCAAACTACAATTTCCAATGCAAGTCGTTAAATTACCACTTTGACGCGAAAAAATCTCAACGCCTTTTTAGACAATGCACAATGACCCTTTGTTAAACATAATGGAAAAGAAACATCCCCTTCAGGTTATGTATTCATGATAACGAATTGAAGAAAATAAGAAGACTCAAGAAAAGAGACAAAGAAACGTTGGTATCATAATTCCCAGACTCTTTTCCGTAAATTCCATAAAACCCTTCCAGAAGCTCATGGTGATGCTCCCCTCGAAAAGAAAAACGCCGATTGCGGAAACAACCCCCAAAAAGAATAGAATATACAAACTCCTGTGATCATAGCTGTGCTATGTGGATCACGTAAAAGTAAACGAAGAAAAAAAACTCCAGTATCCGATGTGTACTTCCCCTTAATGTGTCCCCGTATTATGTATCACTCTCGTCGAAAGGAATCAATACTCCAAAAGTTGTTTTGCGCGCCGAATGTTCTGTTCTGTCCCGTCCAGCCGCATCACATCCCGCCCCCACACTTCTCAAATATCCAGCTCCGAGACGTTGAGGGCGTCCCTAATCCAAGCAATGTAGAAGAATAGAAGAGTCGAGTTGGTGATAAGAAAAACAAAGAAAATAGTTGTATCGTATCAGAGGGTGTTAGCTTTTAGCCCGCCCGGACACTTCTCCTCCTGGACATTGATAAGCCCGCCAAAAGCCTACTCCTCTTCTCAGGTGGTATTGACGAAGCCGGCGAAGTGATCCCGGGGCTCTGCGGTACGTTCGCCGCGTTCCTCTTCGCGTTCTTGATGATTTCGCGGTATGTCACCGGCATGGTACTCGTCCTCGAGGCGGGACTCAGCGGTGTAATGGGAGTTGTCGGCGTCTTCAGCGTGTCCATCTCCTCCTTTTGTGAGGTGCTCTGAATCGAAGGAGAGGAGGAACACGTGCGGTCGAGCCGGGTGAGGGAAGAGTTGGAGAAGTTGGTCTTCAGGAGTGGCCGGCTTCGCTTCTTAACAAGGGTCCCTAGCGTCTTCTTGAGGACAGACGTGGAGGACCTGGGGTTGGTGTGGTGGCTAGGGCCGGCTTCAACGGCGTCCGACGAAGGCCCGTCGGCGTAAGGGTCGGTGTCGAGGAAGGCTGGTTGGCTGCCGTTGTTGTGGAGGGCTAAGCTCGTGGAGCGGGGAGGATGCGATGTAGTAATGGATAGTCTTCGGGAGAGGAGGTTTGGCGTTGAGGCGCGAGAGGCAGTGGTGCTAGGCGTGGCCGATCTCTTCGTCGTAGTCGTGGTGATTTGCACAATAGTAGGCTTCCCCGAGAATACAACAGCTACCGCCTTTGCAATATCCTCGTAGCTCCTCTTCCTGCTGTTATTGCTGCTGCTGCTACCGCTCTCTGCCGTTGTTGTCGCCGTCTTCGTTGTGGTAGTGTCCGCCTCTTCATGGTCACTAGCCGAGTCAAAGTCGTAGTCTGAAAAATCGTCAGCCGAAGACGACGCGTCCTCCTCCGAGGATAGGTAGACTTCGTGCGGTGCCGTCGTCCTAGCGAGTGTGGTGGGCTCGTTGGCGGCGGGGTCCAGTTTGAGGGTTAGGGCGTCGAGGACTCTGGAGGCGCGGAGGGAAGACTTCTGAGGGAGGGCGGGAGGAGAGGGCACCTGTTGTTGGGCCTCGGTGGGGGATTGCTTTGTTGTGGTAGAATTCATCATGGCGTCGTCGTCGGTAGTGGAAGGGCAGAGCTCGCGGAACATGGACTCATCAAAACTCTCGCGGGCGTACATTGGCTTGGGAGCTCCGGGGAGGGAGTCTCTGTAATTTATTGTTCGATTGGATTCGGGTTCCATTGTTGTAGGGTCTGGTTGAATAGGTAAATTGTCCACAATAGACATGGTTTGTGGAGAAGGAGAACAAGGTGTTAATAGGAAGCCCAAGTTAAAAAAGAAGATTAAAGAGAAGAAAAAAAGTTAAAGATCCTAGGTGTCAGGAGTGCTGCTAGTGTGTATAGGATCGAGGAGACGGGGGTGAGCGGTGTTCGATGTTCGGGAGTCGTTGTTTGTGGCGGTAACCTCAACGTCTCAAAACACCTTCCGGTAGCTTCGATCGATGAAAGAGTTCACGAGGAGGGACCTTTCTTTTTGGTCCCTTTCTGTTCCCTTCTTGCTGTTCGTCTTCTGTATGAGGAGGGACAGAGAGTTTGGATGGTGTGGATAGCCAGGCGAAGGGGGGTTGGCTGGGCAGAACGGATATATGAACAGAAGAGCAGGACCCTTCTTCTTGTACATAGTAAACTGCACTACGTCGTGTACCCTCGTACCCTTACCCTTTCCTTCCTTATCCTTGGGCTCACTTTCTCGACCCTGCCAGTTCCCACTTCCCAGACAGGGTGCGGGTCGAATTTGGGGTGTGACGATGCCGGTTGAGGGTGTGGTGGGTGTGGGGCCATGTTAGAGTTCACACCCCCTGGCTGGCCTCTGGTCTCTGCCACCACCCTCGTCACACCCTCTTTCCACTTTGTCAAGACACAAGAGGAACAGGGTGGACCAGCGCCAGGTACCTATGTTACTGTGCTCCTTAGCAAAGGACACTGTATACGGGGGGACTAATCTTTATGTCTGGGTCAACTTGGTCATCTTGGTCGATATGACCACTTGTTCGGGCAGAGCGCACTTCGCTTCCAGTCCTGTGCTGCATTCTGCTCTTGGAGCTGTGCACTAAAACGATTTTAGTGACCAATTACCACATGGGCGCTCTAACGCCAGCCGAAAAAACTGTACACAAGACCACCTGTTTCATGTAAAACACGAGATCAATGGACGGCCTTGCAGAGGGCAGGCGCGTAGCAGTCAAGTAATGACGAACAATGAATGGATCAAGTTCGAATCGAGGCACACCACCAAGCCAAGACCAGGACGAACTGATGGCCCATTCACGATCCGTCCATTGGACTCTGCTCGACTTCTTATCGTTGACTCTGTGCTAAGTTTAGTTTTATCCCAAGCCTAGTCTGCTGCACAACATTTCTCGTACTTCGTACACTCGTAGTTTACACAGTAAACCTCCTGGCGAGAGAGATTTGAGCCTTTTACTGTCCATTTGTCCCGGCTAGGTATCTCTCGTGTGATTTTTATGACCTTATTTTCCCTGTTTTTCCTTCCTCTTGAGGCAACTAAGTGAAATGAGCAAGAACGCCATGTGCTCGAAATGGCCTCTGCGTCTGTGGAGATGATTAAAAAACGAGGAAAAAGGAACACGGAAGGGGGACGAAAAGGGACAAAAAAGGGCCCAGTCATGCACGAGTCCACAGCAACGGGTCCCCGTCAGTGTCCCCCGTCAGTGCTCATCATATCCTCAACTGACTCGGTAGCCGAAATGAGGGTTTGCAAGCCTCAAATCTCCCCTAGAAGGGAAATCTCTCGTGTTAATACCTTGTGCCCCTGGTTTTCATTTTTCGATGTGAACCTGGCAACTCCACTTGTTGACGGAGAGACTGTTCCCGATCAAATGGAGCCAGAACGGCGAAGGATTCTAGTGAATAGGATCGAATAAAACGAGCACCTCATTCAGTTTGGCCCTAATGCAGGCAAGGCATACTCATTCTAGCGAACTACCGGCGTGTCCATCGTGATGTTTAGTTTACTCCAAGAATAGTAATGGGTCAGTTGGTAATTTGAGATCGACTATCGTTGAGACTATCGGATATGTGCTTTGCTATGTCAAAGTCCCGGTCTCGCGAGAATTTCCAACATCGTCTCCAGCTTTCGCCCTCGGTTGTTCCTTTTTTCTTTGATTTTGTCTGACAACTGACGATATGAATAATGAGTATGTCCTAGCAGCGGCGCAGGTGGAGCAAGCCTCAATCCTTCGGCCCGGCACATCCAGGACGATGCCGAGCAGGTCGATGGAAGGATCTCGCCGATTTCACCGTGGATTCTTCACCACCGAGTATATGGAGTAAAAGTGGCGCCCATCTTGATTCTTTACTAAGAATTTTCTTGTGCTGAACTGAGAAGGTGACTGGTCGGCCTGGATAAGCCCCTCTGTCGCACTATCAGCCTCTTGTTACAGACGACTAACTCACGAGGCATCCACGATTCCCATCCACACGGCGGTAACCTTTGAAGCTCTTCTCAATTCCTTATCATCGGCGTCGACGAACAAAAACAAACCTACACTGTACGTGGTATACAACGTCGAGCCTTTCAAGTTACCAAATGTCTACGAGAGGGGGAAAAAAGCTTTGGGCGCCCATCCTCTTCCCAACCAGGCGTTGGCGCTTTCTGCGGCATGAATTACCACCATTTAGATGCTCATGCGAACCTCCCCCATCGTTGATCTCGACCAGTCACACACCAAACTTGCTCTTGGCCCCTCGTCCTCTTCCTCCCCCCTTCAAACCCCCCTCGTCTTCCCGTTTAACCAAACCTCGCCTCCTTATCCTTGGGAGAAGGGTAATATACTCTCTGAATACCTGGGCCTCGGGACGGGAATAAGAGAATTGGTGAAAATTTTCTTCTTCTTCTTTCGCGAGAAGAAATTAATCTAGAAGAGGAACGAGATGTTCTAGAGAGGCGGATGGACGAAGATCTAACATGCAACGCCGCCGCCCCGAATGATTTGTAAATCTTGATCAATGCTACCAAGTAGATATCTCCG
Organism: Scedosporium minutisporum; assembly: GCA_034774675.1. NCBI lineage: Eukaryota > Fungi > Ascomycota > Sordariomycetes > Microascales > Microascaceae > Scedosporium > Scedosporium minutisporum. Next base: position 32,241 of record SJVG01000243.1, read on the forward strand.
GGTCAAGGGCCCCGCCGGCGATCCTCGGAGTATTCAAAGTAACAAGGTCCAGCAAGAAGAAAGAAGCAAAGGCATGAACGTGATTGTAAATGCGGAAAGAGGGAAAATCTATTCCGTACCGGGATGCGTGGCTTCAAGGCTGAACTGGGACTGATCGACGAAGTAGATAGAGTGAAATGCCGATCGACCAGGAACAGTGGGTCTCACCATTTCTCTCTCTTTGTGTCTCTTTCATCCTCTTCAAACGTATACTCTTTCTTCCGGTTGACTAGAAACGAGTCAAAGGACTCGAAACTCGGTGTAGTGCGACCCATTCTCGAATCCACACGCCAATCGCGATTCGACACCAACCTGGCACTCATCAATGTGAACTTGGGAGCCTCAGAGATATACTAGTAAGACTGTCCCTTCTTCACTATCATTCTATCAATGAGGGGTAGCAGCCAACCACGTCGTAGAGTTGTAGAGACGAGTCCCTGCATCCTGCAAGCAAGGTGACATCCATTAATGTGGACTCTCCAAGCGAGCTGCCCAAAGACATTCATGAGCGTTTTGAAGAAGACAATGCACTTGTCAGGAGAAAAATAATGGGGATCGAAGAGCCTGAAAAGCTGCGAAATGCACGACATAACGTTGACGGATCCCGGGGATATCGACGATTTGCCATTTGCTCTTCCACGTCGACAGGACGACTTGCATTGTAAGGAAATTACTACACCTTCTTCCTATTGACGCAGCGAATGTTGGAGTAAGGAATGCAGGTCCAAGCTGGATCACGGGAACCTCAGCGTCGTGCGCTGATCCCGAATATATCCCTCTATCCATTAATTACTTCAACGGCTTCAATGCAAGCATCATTGATGTAACATCAGATTCAAGCCGCACAGGCAATTTCACTTTCGCTGTCCATCCTCATTACCCACGACCAACATTCGGACCTTCATCCTACGTCACAGGCACAAAACAAGCTCAACGTGCTCTCGGACCTTTCTTCTCCCTCTCTCTCCAAAGTCTTGACGTCGTTGCGTCAAGGTAGGTCCCCTGCCCCAAAACCCCTTGCGTCCGGGAAGAGAAACAAAGGAAAAAACGTGGACCGGCGAACAGACATCTGCCAGGGGCCACTTTCACGTTTCGACACTCAAACCCTCGAAGACGAATGAGCAGAATAATTTGGCTATCTGAGTAGGAAGGGGTGTGCGCACAGCGAGAGAGGAGGGGGAAACCCTCAAACTCCGTTTCGGCTGGATTAGACCAGTCGCAGCCATGAAACACTTTAACGGGACAACTTATACGGACGGATCAATCATCTCTAACACAGAGGAAAGTAATAACACAGCTCTGCTAAGACGGGACGCCCATCCTTTCGCTATTATTCAATTAGCCATTAATGGTGTTTCTTCTTGACGCTACATTTTATGCTTCGAGAAGGGTTTCTGGTGGTAAAACACTTTGGGCTTCGAAACTGCATCACATCAAGTGTTGTGCAGTGTAGGTTAGCTAGGGTTCCCCTCCCTGTATAATCTGGAACACTTTCTACTCGGCTCTTTATTCTTGGGGGCCTCCTGGGGTCTTGCGCCGACTTAGGTGAGGGAAACAGGGTTCGTCATTCGTCTCATACTTGGTAGGCGTCAAAGTTGCTCGAAGGAGGGTGAATGTTCGTCGAATGGGGACGAGAGCAGGATACACTGTGCGGAGGTACTTGGGGTCGAAGGAGCGAAGGCGAGGGAAGCGAAGAGGAAGGTTAGCAGGATCACAAAGCCGGGCCAGCCTTCAGGATCTTGACCAGTTAACTGTTCCTGTTTGACAATGATGGGGCGAAGCACACTGCAAGATTCCAAGCTGGTAATCCATCATGATGTATGTGGTCAGGTCAGCCTTTGTTCGAGAACAGGAACATGGCACTTTGACGTTGCGGCTGGGCACCTGGTGTCCTGTGGTGTCAGAATCATACCGGTATTTTGACCAGGAACTATGTCGTCATGCGGCTTGTCATCGAAGCGGTGTCATCAACTGCCAGCCGGCGAAGGTTTACACTAGGAGATAGAGTGCCGGCTTCGACCCTATGAGAGTGTCAGAGAGAGTATCACTCGACAAGTAACTTTGTCGTGCCTGGCAGGAAACTGGGCAATCAGAGGCTTTGCGGGTGAAATCCTGTGGGGGCAGAGTTCCGAAACAAACCCAATCAGGGCGGACCAGAATGTTCAGGGTCTTGTCATGTACTCCTTTGGGTGTTAACTCAGCCACACGCCACAGGTAATTATAGAACCCCCAAGTGCCATCAATTGATCTTGCTCCTTCCTTCAGCCAGAGCAGGCTCCTCATCCAAACATCGTCGGAATTAAGCCAACCAAGCCTCCAAGAATAGCAGAGCCTCCACAACCTAAAAATCCGTGCATCGGCTTCTCTGAACTTCCGAGCATCTCCTTGATGTTATTATTGTTATCGCTTGTGCTTCTGGAGGTAAGGCCCAGCCTATCTCCTAGCGTTCGGCGAGGCGAGTCAGTCTTATTTTACGGAAACCACGAGCTATTGAACTTAGTAGTATTTCCTCGATGCGACGCGATGCAATGTAGGAAGGAATAGTGAACGAGACTAGGATAGGCGAGCTACACTAACGTTGTCGTTTTCTACTAAAATTTTCCTGAAACCAGAAATAGAAAGGTGCATCTGCCCGTGACCATGACGATCTAAAAGTCCTCATGCGGACGAATTCAAGCCCATCTCCAGTCTTGGCACCGAGCATGACGATAATATCCTTGATGTTCATACTTTGTATTCTCATCAACAAGATGGCAACCCCGTCAGTTTTCTGCGGGTCGTGGTCGCTGTAATCGGCTGTCACTGAATTGGGGGCTGTCTATTAGAGTCTAGCCTTGACTCAAGAAAGAAGAGACGCAGTTTAACACACAATCCACGACATTGTGTGTCCAAGTCTCTAAGTGATGGTTCCCCTGATTTACAGCTCTCTATCTTTTTATTTTATCCCACAAGTCATCGGAGCCAAGTGGAGTAGGTTTCCCTTTCTGATATAATTCTTTCGTCTGTCTTATTCTTTATTTTCGTGGTTGCTGCATTGATCTCCTGCTACCGTCCTATTTTGAGAGTCTTGGGGTCCATCGATGCTCCGTCTTACACTCTTTTCGGCCCCGGCGACGATCTCCAGTGTCGAGCTGGGCACCCGGACACAACTCCACGCGACCACTCCGCTTTTCTCCTTTCAATGTTCTTTTTCCCTTTTTATCGTCTCATTCCCTTGGCAAAATGGCACACTGGGGTCCAGCATAATGGCGCATCTCTCGCTTGAGACTTGGTCGCATCGCATCAATCCCATCTAGTCCATGTCTGTCCCTGCAGGACTGACAAGGCATGATGTGTTTGCCTGGCAGGAGCACGCAGGACATTCGATGCCCCCACATTTGCGCAGCTTCGGCAAAGAGTAGTGTGGTTTTTCTATAATTTTTTTCTCGACTTCGCATCAATAGCGGTGAACTAGGAGACCCCGAGTCATCGAGTGATATCTGTATACTTGAGACCTGCATCTATCATCCTCACGTCATATTGGCCTGGTAATATTTCAATTTTTACAAACGAGGGCCATCGAGGATTCCCTAGTGTAGCCCTCTCGGGCTGAGCGAGAGGCGGAGAGGGGTGAGAGTGAGACGGGGAGAGAGGCTTGGTTTGTTTGGATCAAAGTTCCTGTCAGCACTTACTTCGGTTTCTATCCAGTCGGTTCTTCCTCAGCCGACTTAAAAAGAGTAAAATAAAATAAAATAAAATAAAAAAAGAGACTAGACTTGAAGGTGTGTAGATGTAAATCCATTGTTCCTTCTGGGGCGGGCGGTGGCAGGATATTGGGGTCCGCAAGGCTCCTTTGTTTGGGGGCCCAAGTAATGGAGGAAACATCAGGAATCGTCCTCTGCCGTTCTATTCATCGATTTGGAAGGGCCATTTTCCCTTCGCCCATGGAGATGGGGAAACAAGTTCCAAGAAACCACAAGGTCCTTCCAAAGTCGATACCTTGTCCGACAGGATCCGGCGAGCCTTTCCCCTTTGCCATCGATCCGTCCCCGCAACAAACAAGTTTCGTTTCACATTTTTTCCCGCACGCAACGTGCACGACATCGTGGCCATCACCTTGGCCTCTCAACACTCGAGCAGGCAGGGGCCCTTGTTGACTGCGAAACATATTATTCGACAAGGGTTGAATGGGTGTGTGGTATCCTTACGAAGCCCATGAGCTCTTGCGTGTCCGAACTTGCTAGTTTGTTTCTTAAGACTTCGTATGCTGTAGTACATTCGTAGGATGATATCCCCGAGCTCATCGCTTTAGGAGATGCTCGTTTTCGAATGCCGAAATGGGAAGGCAGAAGAAGCAAGTTCAGCTTGATGGGAACTGTGGAGATTTGAAAAGGGGGAAACACTCGAGTCAGACATTGTTATGACAAGATTCATATTTCTTTTTCTATTTTGCTTCCATCTCCCAAGGCATCGTATTTTGTTGTTATTTTCTTCGCGTCATAGGGCCATTGCAGAATTCAGGGACCTGAGGTCCGTCGGGTGGCTGATATCGTGAAGGATTCATCGGACCCTTCTTTTTGGACCCTGATATTTTCTTGGTGAATTTTATTTTCTTGCGCAATAAATAATGTCATTTTCAGTTTAATCGCGATCATGGCCCGCTTGACACTGAACGGGTTCACCCCAATAACAATCTCCTATCAGAATGAGTTAAATTGGTTGTCAAATATGAATCTGTCTCGCTCACTCATTCAGTCTGATGTTAAACAGAGTCGACACATCCATCCATCAACGGTTCAATAACACCACTTTAAATCGGAAACATGCCAAAAAAGTGCTCTATCTCTTGTTCTTTCGCTCTTTTCCTCTCTCATCATGTTCATCTCGTCTGAAATCTCGACTCTCATCCAGAAACATCCCCGACTACCACCCACCCAGACCGGATGAACCTCTCTCAATATATAGTGCCATATTCAACCATCACTCTGATTCTCCCTCCAGAGACAATTCTCACCTTAAGATCCGACTCATCTCTCCTTTATCCTGATTCATTCGTCATCTCAGTCTCGTCTCTCACTTACAAGACCCTGTCCCCATCACGCCAGAAACCTATGCTAACCTCTCTCTCTAGAAAACTCTCATCGCCCAAAAGGGTTATATGAGTCTCGTCTCTCAAGTCCATCTCGGACAAGACCACCCGGACCCCATGTCCTGCCACATAACTCAGCGTGAACTCACTGTTCCACCTTCTCGGACGACTTGCCCATCACCGAGTTCGCCTAGCCCAGAATCTTGCACACTGTCCGCCATGTACTTCCCGTCCCTGCCTTTGAATTCCCTCTAGACAAGACATTTTAGCACTTTCCAACGGGGGCGGGTTCGTAAAACCGACGAGTTCTTCCCGAGATGCCGTACTTTCTCTCACATGTACCATCTCCTCGAGTGATTTTCTCACGAGCTCCCCCTGTAAGCCCCAAGTCCTAAAAAGACTTAGTCGGAAGGAAAGGAAGGAAAATCGCCAGCATGGCGCAGGCAATCGAAAAAAAACTATCCGCCCCAGGCGAGGAGCAAAGTCCCTGCACGACGCGCCTCCTCATAGTCTCGTGCAAAGTGGCCAGCGCGGCATCACAAGGCCAAAAGCTAAAGAGGTCTCACCGAAGCACCAAGCCCCTCTTTCTCCCTCCAGCCATTCGGGGACGAACAGGTGGCTGACATGTTCAAAGACAACCTCGGGGCACGCTTGGGGCTTAGTTCTAGCGATCATCCACAGATCATGTGTCCTGGAATAGCGCCGGGCGGAGGGGGTATAAGACATTGGTTTCGGGCAAAAGTTCGCGAATGGGCGCGAATGTGAGATAAGAGTTGGCTAGGTGGGACATCTGGCTGGATCTTAGGGATCAGGGTCTTGCTGAGAGACCTGAGACTGAAACCGAGACTAGTTCTTGTCTCTAGAAACCCCGCCTTCGTCGATGACATATGTCCCTTGGAAATAGGGGTCGTGATTGTTATTTCTGCCTGGAAATGAGGAGAATGGAAGGCAAGAGAGGGATGACGTGTGATATATCGATAGTTCGATGCGCCTACCAACCGATGACCTCGTCCGCCTCTACCTTGCCCAGGCAAGATGATTGCTGCGAAGAGGCCGCCAGAATGACAGGGCGGGGGAGCTAACACATTTATGTCTCTGGAACCAGCCATCCTGAGTACGTTGTGGCGGGAAGCCTGAGCAACGTGTCTAGGAAGTTTCCATGGCAGTTCTAACTGAAAACTCCGTGGCAGGTTCGGATGTCTGGAGATGGAAGGTCAAGCGTGCGAAGGCATACACGAGGTTCGATCCCGTTGGACTCGAGGCCGTTAGCAAGGGCAGTGACGTTTCAATACTGAATCAAGGAAAAGTCTTCCTTTATTCCTAGTATCATATAGATCGATTGAAGGTCTCAAAGACCGTGGCAGGACGCCTCATCGAGGCCTGCTTCCATCTTTCCAGCCCCCTAGTTCGTGTAATATCAAGTCTAATAATACCTGATCGTCTCACAGGGCAATCGCGTTGGAAACAATCGGGAAATATCCAGAATGAACAACACTTCTTTCCCCCTTCTTCTTTCGTAAGTACCCTTGGCGTCACTCCCTGCCTCTTTCTGTCCTAGATCAGCTGCTGAGTAGAACTTCATGATCTCCGCCTCCAGATCATCGGCAGAGGCCGCCAGCGCCGCTCACAACCCAAGACACAGCCCATCATCCCCTGGGGCTCATTGCTCTCCACCTGAAGCCTATCCTCGTCGTCCTACCCAGCCATCCCCATCTGATTCATACCTCGGACGAGCGCGAACCTCCTCCCCGACCTCTCCATCGTACCCGTACAGCATCACGATCCAACCTCCCCCCCAACAAAAGAATCCTCGCAGCCCTCAGCGATAAACGTCAACCCCACCCGAACCTTGAATCCCCGTCCCCTATAGATCTGCTGAAGGAATCCCTCACAACTTCACATAAAGTGAACCCAAGAGCGGCAACGGGGTCGGGGTCTGGCACAACGCCTCACCTCCCGCCTCAAGTCTCATCCAACCCCTCTCTTAGCCCACCCCGCTCCTTGAAAGACTATGTTTTGCCTTGTAAACCCCGAGATAACCGACTGTCTTTCTTCGTAAGGTACCTGAGGCAAAGGCTCGGTGTGCACATGTCTGTCCAAGTCCATTCTAAGAATGCTGGCCCACTCACAAGGGAGCCTGCGCACAGCTCGGGAAATTCCCAGTCCCCGCAACCCCGGGCTAGCCTGTCCGAAATGGAGACATGTACGAGGGCGCTGGTGAACCGTAGATCCCAGCTTCCTGGAATCTCTTGGACAATGAATTGGGCATGTTTGTAGCCGCGCACATTCAATTCTCCGCGCTCCGAAGCATGTATCCCCTTGGATAACAGTAGTAGTCTTGATTATTCGTCGTCTTAATTAACCTTCCTAAACGAACCTGTCCAACTATCGGAGAAAGAGACGATATGCTGAGCTCATGTAACATTCATTGGGGGGGCGTTCAGAAACATAGGACGCAACTCAACCTTAAGACGCGGCGCACAGAAAAAGACTCGAAAGATGGGGGGGTATGTCGATGGAAACGAGCCATAGGGGCCAATAATCTCCCTAGGGTTATCACAGAATATAAATCAAAAATGGACAAGGGGAAGGAGAAACGCAGATGAGAGAGATGATGGTGTTACAGACAAACGAAACTATCGGGGCGGTAACCTTCTAGCTCTTCATTTTTTCCTTTCCGTGGTGTGGATTCTCCTTTTTTCTTTCATAACATTCCACCTCCCGGCTCTCCAAAAAGGAGAGCCCTCTGCCAAGCGACCGAGATAATCCGGAGGTCCCCATCTCGCTTCCCTTGAAGGTTCTTGCAGGGCGTGATCCAAATTCGGGATGCTCGACGTCGACAGAAATATACCGGGCTTAGAAACCAGGTTTCCCAGGCTTACCGACATGCTGAGAAAGGAGCGCGAACCTCCCGAATATATAAAATCCGAACCCCTCTCACCCCTGCTCTCGATTCCCCGAATGGTTGCTCAAACGATGTGCTCGCCCAATCCTGGTCGCTTTCATTCTCTGCTTTTGACGGCTGCTGAGTCCATGGTATGACCCGAAAATGGTCATCAAAGTCGTCACATTCTGATTAAAGTGGTAAAAAAGCTCTCTTCTCCTAGCGCGTGTTCTTTCCGGAATGTTCCCCCTTTCTCTTCAGCGCCACAAATCTCTGTCTCCCTTCTCCCCCGCACTGCTTCTCGGTCGCGGCCACAGTTCAGGCTCGTCCTGCTGACGCCCTCCAGCATCGTTCGGTATGGCGAGAAACCCTCCGATCCCATTCCCAACCATGACACTGCGCCGCGCACCACCAGTATTCCATCCCATACCGGTGACGTCCGGTCCCAGCCCGTAACTGCTAGTCGGGCGCTGCGACTGGCTGCCTCTCCTCGCGCCGCCGCCAAATCTGGACTGGGGACCGAAGCCGCCGCCGCCGCCGTGTAACGGTTGTACTTTGATGAAGCTCCAGTCCATCGACTCCTCACTCTTAGTGAACACTTCCAGGGTGTGGGTTAGAGCACCGGTCCCCGCAAACGGGTTGTTTGAACTAAACCGGACCGTGGGGTCCAGTGCTCGCTTCTGCGGTGGCGACAGGGAAAGGCTATGGTAGCTGTTCGGAGGTGGCGGGTACTGCCGAGAGCCCGAGCCATGTGAGGAGGAGGGGCGTCCACCGCCAGGGAAAGTAGGCACAGGGGGCAGATCGATGCCGAGGAGCTGATCTGGGAAGGTTGGATCGCGGACATAGACTGCCCGTAGTCGAGGCAAGCCCCCAGCTAGAATGGATGAGGCGAGATAAGTATAGTGACTGGCTGCGGCGGTTGAGTAAGGCCCGTCGTCCGAACGGTTGTTGACCTCGAACCTTATCGTCTCCAGAGACCGCGAGGCGATCCTCTTCAAACCTGCGCCGCTCGGAATAGCAGCGTCTACGGTGTCGTAGATCGAAAGAGCCTTCAAGTTGGGTGCATGTTCTAATACATCTTGCACGCGGGTAGGCTTGACGCCCGTCTTCCACAACGATAGGACGGTCAGAGCAGAGCTCGCATCCGGTCTACTCAAAAACTCCACCAGCCCCGCCTCTGTCACTCTCGGCGTCTTCTTCAAGATCAATTCTGACACGGCTGGAAAGTGAGGTAGGTTTTCATCGTACGCGAACACATCGTCGGAAAAGCTCCTCATCTCCGTAACCTTGAGGGCGCGAAGATTGGTCAAGGCGGCGAGGACGTGTCGCAGTATGATAGGATCCACATTCAACTTGATCAGCTCCAACACCTCGAGATTCCTCCATAGGGCGCCCCTCGCAAGAAGCTCGAGGCTTCTCTCGGAGCCCGACGTGTATGTCATCTTTCTCAAATCGGCGCATCTCGCTTGGACTTCGAGGCGCAAGGTGGAAAAGGCGGGGTCGTCAGAGAAGAGGCCTTCTGGTAGGTCAACGTAACGCAGGTTGGGCAAAACGGCGATGGTGCGGGCAAGATCTGCCTGGCAGCTCTCTCGTAGCATATACGGCGTCTTTAAGAAGTGCACGCGCGCACCGAGGCGAGTAGGGTCCTCGCGCAGCGTGCGGCAGAGCAACTTGAGTCGAGCATGAGCGGTATCTTCGGGCTCTCCATTTCGGTCAAAAGTGCGGCGCCTTCGGCGCTCGGCGAGGTAGGCTTCGCGTTGGCAGTAGTGTACGGAATCGATACGAATGCTATGGTAACTAGAAAATTGATAACATGCAGCACCACAAGGGAGCGCAACTCATCTGTTAGCTTATCCAGGTCCACAAAGTCTAAACTGAAAAGAAAAATAGCTAGACAGATTACTTGTCTGTAACTGATGATGGAGTACAGCTTAAGAAGGGAGGAAAATGGTGAATCAAAGTGCAAGGACAAAGGGAAGGATGCAAGAAGTGAAGGGCCCCTGCAGCATGAGATCGATCTTACAGTAACTTTCGCGCAGTTGGATGCCATGCCCTGCAAACCTGCACGCAATGGGCAAGGTCTCTCAAGTCACAGAGCATGCATCCATCCTCGACAGCGCTCTGTTCGCAGGTTTCGTAGGATTCGTCGAGTGATTGTGGGCAGACAAAGTAAAAAATGCGCTCGAGGGCGGTTGACGGGAGCTGGGCGAGTGCTCTTGACGAGGCTAGGGTGGGAGGTGGGGTAGTCCCCGACCGTTGATATCGGAACCGGTCATCGACCTCTTGCTGAGAACCGCGGCGACCGGAGAAGCTGGAGGTGCTACCTGGGATGTCCAGGTAGGAGGACTTTTTCTTCTCTTTCCTCCTAAAGAACTTCATCGTTCCGAGGTTGTGAAGGGGAAGTTTGTCGATTATCCGCCACTCGAAAGCGGCGTACTGAGTAAATGATGAGGGGAATGAAATTAATAACGAGGGGTCTGAGTGGTCTACAATTAGGCACGGCTAGCGCAGTCCCCCACAACTGTAAGCGCAGAACTCGAGCCAATGTCTTCGTCTTCTGTTAGAGTCTCGTTCCGATATATCGAGGTCACAACGTAGGAGTGGAAGGGGAGAGGAGAATCGAGAGAGGATCAAACGTAATAGGCAGACACTGTATAGTGTCGAGCCAGACGATTGAGCCAGAATCTCGGCGGCTTTTGGATCAATTCCAGTGATCGATGGCGATGCTCCCTTGCTGTGATTCGTTAAATTCCCTGATTGGACCCCAGCGTCGCAGCCGAGAGAGATGCGGGATGGTCAGTGGAGCAGATTCGTTTTCCAATCAAGGGACTTTCCCCAGTGTCCCCAAGTTCCCAACTAGTGTATAAAAGCAAGAACTTGGACGCCGTGGTTGGACAGACGGGAGAATGCAATGCAATGTGAAACTGAGAAGGGTTAGCGCTAGAGGTGCAGTCAGCCAGTCTCATGAGCTTGGACTTACCAAGTGCAGGAAAACAAAAATGCGGGAGCTCAATCTTTCTTCTTCATAACAACACTGATATTCACGGCTCCCAGCTAATGTTGTTCAACAGTCGTTGGGCTCGCTCGCTGTATTTTGCGTGGTGCTAGACGAATGAAGGAAAGGCACGTCGTGAGGAGGCAATATGAAAAATCAAATATAATTCATATTACAATAGGCGAAAGAGCGGGAGAAAGTGAAAATTAGTTGCAGCACTGAAGAGGAGTGCTAAACTAGGCTGTGGAATATTCAATGTTGTTTCGATCCTTGAACACAGCGAGGCCGGGATTTGATGGAATTAAACTTGGAAACAAGGAGTGGGGAAGCGGGGAAGACAATGAGGGGATCTAAGATGAGATGAAAAAGGGCAGGACGGGGCAGGACGGAACAGGGCAGAGCAGGAGCCTGAAGTATTAGGAGATGGACCAGGACCAGAGGGGAACAGTGTGGCAGCTTGAAATCTGGACTTGATGTCAATTCAAGCGTAAAGAATAGAGCACAGCTCTTCCCCAGGAATACTCATCAATTGATCCCAATTGAAATTCAATTGGCAGTGGCTATTAACTTACTTCGTGAGGCGCTCCTGCCCAGGGAAGCTAGATTACAATTGTACTATCGAGCGAGGAAGACGTCATTGACCCCCCGAGACGAACGAGGCAGGAACAAGCCAAGAAACAAGATGACCTCTTCAACTCACACAGCATTGAATCTTCAAGGGCTTAGTCATTGATCCAGGCACGCACCAGGCATCTTGATGTTACCTCGCAAGCTTGGTCCAGTTCAATGTTCTATCGAGATGTTGATATCTAGAAAGCTCTCCCAAACCGTAATATCTCTCCCACCTTATCCTATCATTCATCAACTTATATCGTACAAAGGTAGCGGAAGGCCCTTTTCCTAGATGACCAGCGCGTAATCGAGTTCTCTTTCTCGACTCCTTCAGTTATTTTCCACCTACGGGATTCTCTTTCCTTCGATTTTTCAAATTTGGGAATGGGTGCCCGTCTGATGTCCGATGAAGTCTGCTCCGAAGCTGGTCGACGGACGCAGGCGTAGAAAAAGAAGCTCGACGACGGGTCAGCCTAGTGACTGGGCTCATTGGAGATATACTCCGTTGATCAACTTGAATCCGCAGTCACAGTCGCGAGAGAGAACGAATCGAGGAAGAACTGGGATCCAGCATACTCCGAAAAGGTGCTCTACGTTTAGGGGAGGGAAAAATCGAGGAGGAAAAAAAAAAAAAAAAAAAAAAAAAAAAAAAAAAAAAAAAAAACTATTTTTCGTCCTCTTCGAACCTTCTCACTACCACATCCTCTTCGTGATGACGTGGGCGGAGTGCGCGCCGCTCACCCCCCTCAAATACGCACCACCGTGCTTCCTACCTATACTCCGCCCTCATCCATCCACCACCACTCCCCCCCCCCCCTCTCCTCCCCCCCATCCCATCCCCCA
>SJVG01000244.1:0-44625 GCA_034774675.1 Scedosporium minutisporum
GCCCTCCCCCGATGGGAGGACCACCCGGCTACGGCGGTGCGCCCGCCGGCTACCCTCCTGGCCCGCCGCCTCCGCAGCAGCAGCAGCAGCAGCAGCAACCAGGCGCTCCCATGGCCCAATATCATCGACCTGGAAACCCCGCCGAGGTCGAAGGCAATAGCCGCAGCAAGGCCCAATTAATTGTTGGCATTGATTTTGTAGGAACCCGCCCTCTCCCCCTCCCCTCCCAGACACAGCTCTTCCAACGTGAGAGATTCTCCTCCGTGTATAGCAGTATTAGCTGACTAGTGGTTCCGTACGAACAGGGAACGACATTTTCGGGAGTTGCGTTCGCTTTCGCGACCAACAACGAAGCTAAGGAGGATATCATCACCGAGTGGCCCGGTGCTGGCTCCTACACCAAACAAAAGGTTCGGGCAAGCGACTTGCCGCTGTACGTTGAGGAAATAGCTAATCATGGCCGTGGGTTTAGATTCCGACTGTGCTATACTACGATCAGTATCAGAAAGTTGTTGGATGGGGCCCCGATATTGCCGATGCTCTTGCCCCCACTGGATATCCCAAGCCCGGAGTGCAAAAGGTCGAATGGTTTAAGCTCCAGTTGATGCTAAGCGGAAACACGTACATCGACCCAATCAACCTACCCCCTCTTCCACCTGGGAAGTCCGAAATCGATGTTGCGGCAGATTATCTCTTTAAGCTTCGCCAGGCCATGCGCTCAGCCCTGCAGAAGACTCTAGGCGAGGTTTTCAACCGAGAGGAGCGCAACATTCGGTATTACCTGACTGTTCCTGCCATTTGGAACGACGCCGGGAAGGCCGCCACTCGTTCCGCCGCCATTCAGGCCGGATTCCTCCGGGACGAGAATGATAATCGTTTGACCCTCATCTCCGAACCCGAAGCCGCCGCTCTATTCTGCTCCAAGACTGGTCTCCTGAACCTCAAGGTGCACGATGCCGTCTTGATCGTCGATTGTGGTGGTGGTACGGTCGATCTTATCGCGTATGAAGTCGAAGATGAAAACCCGTTCACCGTCGCCGAGTGCACAGCCGGATCTGGCGACTCATGCGGCTCGACAGCCCTAAACCGGAACTTCAGCAACATCCTTCGCACCAAGATTCGAAAGATGAAGCTTCCTGATGGTTCCAAGACGGCCGGCCGTGTCTACGCCAAGTGTATCATGGATTTCGAGAACCGTATCAAGGCCGATTTCCGTAACAACGGCCAGAAATGGGCTGTCGACGTGGGTATCGAGGCCGAATTCCCCGAGGCTGGTATTGAGGAAGGATACATGACATTCACAAATGAGGAAATTCTACAATGTTTCGAGCCAGTCGTCAATCGAATTTTGGAGCTTGTGAGGAACCAGATCATTGCTATCCAGGCACAAAACAGGACGCTCCAAAATATCCTCGTTGTCGGAGGCTTCGGTGCCTCGGAGTATCTCTTCCAGCAGATCAAGCTACATGTTCCGCCTCAATTCCAATCCAAGGTCGTCCGACCCATGGACTCGGTGGCAGCCATTGTTAAGGGCGCAGTCACAGCCGGTATCACTGAGCGCGTTATCACTCACCGTGTTGCTAGGCGACACTACCTCATGGCTACCCTCCAGCCTTTCAAGGAGGGATACCACCCCGAAGCTTACCGCGTTCCCTCTCTCGACGGCAAGGACCGATGCAAGTTCACACGACAGATCTTCGTGCAAAAGGGCCAAAAGGTCAAGATTGGCGAACCCGTCAAAGTATCTTTCTTCCGCCAGGTGGCTCCCGGTGCTACCCTCATGTATGAGGATATCTTATACGCATGCGACGATGACGTTTGCCCCGAATACACTAAGGATCCTCGTAAGTTTACCAACTACCCAAGTTGCGCGCAAAACGCGCGGTGACTAGATATTGCGATGCTAATGGTTTTTCTTCACTTAGGGATCAAGGAAGTTGTCACGCTTACGTCGGATTTGTCTCGAAAGAACCTAGAGAAGGACTTTGAGCGAATGGACACGCCCCAGGGAACGTTCTATCGAGTGTACTTTGATATCTACCTTACTCTCGATGGTTCTGAGTTTAGCGCGGAGCTGGTATGCCAAGGCGAGGTTATGGGCCGTTGCCGAGCTCGCTTCCGATAAAGGAGAGGAAGAAAGAAACGACACCGAGAAGACGGCAGTTAAAGCCCTGGAAATTGCCCTATTCTGCTTGTTAGATACCCAGCCCGGCGATTCATCGGGTGATATCGAGAACGTTGCCATCCTACCGTGCAAGCGATTGAGTGGTTGATGAGACGGAGGGGCGCATTTCGCTCTTCGTTGAGGATTTAAAATTCTATGAGACCCGGCGTACATATTGTGGAGGAGACAGAATCTAGGTTTGCAAGTGAGACGCGCACGTTGGGGTATTACCTTGTTTTGATGTTGGATCTATTCAGAAGCGAATTTGCGAGAATGGCATGGCATTATGGAGGATATCTCGATCGATTCCCCTCAAACTCCTTGTCGTGCACATATCTCAATATTTCGATAATAGCGAAAAGGTGGATAGGAGGGGGATGCTAGGAGGAGGATGTAGGACGGTGTTACACCCGTGTATGGCTTGATGAATATTCTGAGTTTATAGATATCAAATTTCTTTGACGACATCATTCCCATAGGCCTGCCAGCAGCCTGCTAGCCTCAGTCTGCGACATCAAATCCGGCAGCACCGACCGATAGGCAGTGAACTGACCGATTGCGGGGGTCTAAGTTGACGTATTGAGCGGACCTACTGCTCTATCGTGGTCACAAGAACTGCTGGCCCGGAAACGTTTTTACGAGGTAGCCTTCTTCACGCCAATAAGACCAGCAGATATATGAAGTAAGAACGGGCGAAAGTAAAGAACTCTTCTATATAGCAAGACGAACTATGATATGACTAGAAAAAGGGGGTGATTGAGCAGCTTAGGGGGATAGTTGGGCACGCCCACTGTAGTTATCAAAACTGGCAACAAGGCGCTCAGCGTCCAGTGAGGGCGGGAGCAAGCGAGCATATCAAGCTCTAATGCTCCCCAGCTTCAGCAGATCTTGAAGAAGGACCACATGCTCTTCTAGCAAGCTCCATGCCAGATGTGAACATACACCACGATCTCCTTCCCTATGCTCGGGCGGAGTTTGTTATAGGTTGTGCGCAGGGGGCGCTGGCCCACGGAGTAGCTATATTCCCCAATATTCTCAGCCTTTCCTCGCCTTCTTTTCTCGTTTTCTCCTCTCCCACTCTGCCCTTTCTTCTTCGTCGCTACCGCTGAATTCGGCGTCCTCGTCACTCTCTCCGTTCGCGTGATAGTCATGGTGAACTCTCGGCTTCGTGGACGTCGCTGTATCGCCTCCTACGTCTGCTTGGATGAAATCTCCACGGTTAAGGGCAGCATACTCGTGCTTCTGTATCAGCTCCCTGAGGCCGGTATTGGTAGGGTCAACTAGTTGGTAAGGTGTGAGGCCACCCTTGTTCTTGACGCGAGGGTTGGAGCCAGCCTCAAGCATCATATCGACGAGGGAGTTGCCGAATGGCCGCTGGGCGAGGGGTTCGGAGTTGATCCATCGGATGGCGGAGTGTAGAGGGGTGTCGCCTTCGCGGCGGTTTATAGGATCGCATTCGAAGTCGGGCTGGTCTAGGAGCATGTCGATTACTTCATCTAAATGTGCGGTTCGAAGGCGTTAGCGAAGCTCTCGTCCAAGGGCCCCAATCTTCCCGAGGCACAAAAATAGAGAGCCCAGCACTAGCTGAGGTTTGCGTAGCGGAGATTCGCAATAGTAGAAGCACGGTACTGACAGTTCCCTTGGAGAGCGGCTTCATGGTAGAGATGGTTTCCCAACACGGTCGTAGTATCGTTGAGCAGTCGCGTAATTTCTTCCTCGCTCGAGCACTCTTCTATAATTTCCGACAACAGATCGGTATTATTCCGCCGGCAAGCTTCGATGAGCTGCTCTTTTTTCGAGGCCCCCTGCTCGGATTAGTACGCCTGGGAAATGTAGGAGGCGTATCAAGGAATAAGTGACAAATGGTACGAACCTCATGCTCGTCTCCAGCCATGGTGGAAGTAAAGAATTGTTACAGTCTAAGGAGTGTGATGAAAAAGGCTGTTACTTTACCCAACCGAACCTAAGCCGTAGAGATGCAGTTTGAACTCTTGTCTCAACCGTCCTGTTCCCAACTCGCCAGCGACACAGGGCATCGCGGGGCAGTGCTCAGAAAGGACGTGGAGCGCGGGGTCCGGAAAAGTGATTGTCCGAGCTCCGGGGGGAAAGGAATCAATCAAGTCGTCCTGAAATTGTGTCACAACGCAATCTGCGCCAGGAACCACTCAACTCGCATCCATTATTTATGAACCTGGAGAGGCACCTCTGGGCAGTTCAAACCCCAAACTTGGCTGAACTTGGGGTTAATGGGTTTTTTCTTCATTCTTTTTCTAGTCAATTACTTCCTGATTTCTCAATCAAATTAATAGTCCTATCTAATTATAGTTAGCTTCACCGACAATGGTGCGGATTATGGAGCGTACAAGCTGCACTAAGTTGATCGGTCGACGGGACATTGGGTCGCGTTGGGAGTGTATCTTTTACAGTCACTTCGATGTTACATGGGCAGAGCCAGGTGGATTCGCGCCCAAACTCTCGCCCTGAGGCTTCGAGGCGCTCGCAGAGAGCATTTACCGGCCGCAATAGCTCGGCCTTATACCCCCAGGTGGCCTCTTCTGCGCTTTCCGCATCCCAATGATGTCATGCTATTCCAGTGGTCGGGGACGATTTGCTTGAGGACACCGTAGACCGGCCGGTGGCGGAGACCCGGGAATCCCCTTTTTTGGACTGGTCGGTGAACGAAGCAGTCACAGTTCATTCCATAACTCCGCCAGTTGAGCCAGATTCTGACCCCAGCAGCGGCACCATTGCCGGCATTGTCGAAGGGTTGTGGTCTCCGAGCGAGTCGAGACGAGTACAGGCAGACAGGAGCAGATGGATTGCTACAATTAATCTGAGATGAGATTTTGCTTGGTCGTCCAAAGCTGTAATTCAGGATACAATAATTCCCAGCCAAGTCGCAATCCCTTGAGGATGGAATATTCCGCGCTATAGCACCAAACCCGAGCCCACACCTCACAGCTCTGCTCTGCAGTCAAGGTCCGTCAGGAGCTCTCTCCTTCTCGAGAAAGTCTTTCAAACCGTTCATCCATGCATCAAACGCGCGTTCAAGTTTCGAACCCACGCTCAACCGAAGCACGGGTGTAATCACCCCATAAAACGTCTCCCAGCAGAAATACTCGCAGCCTCCCTCCTCGCCCACTTCGTCGCTTTGTACAAACTCCTGGACCCGCTCCGATCTCAAGATAAATGCCGGCATAACACCACCGGCTCTCCATGCGACGCGCAGGCCCTTCTTACCAGCCCTTTCGAACTCCTCGAGATGCGTGATGACAATAGGTTGATTAACGCTCACCGTTTCATCGAGGTCCATGTGCACCTCGAAAGTGACTTGAGAACCAGGTGCAAGGACATCGTGTCGTCCTTCTAAGAGCTGAGATACTGAGGCGGGAAAACTGGTGTTGGGCGGCGACTTGAGATTGGCGACACGGGGACAGAATTTATTCCATTGAGGCCAAGAGGATGTTTGGAGCATCGCTGCTAAACATTTCTCAGGAGCTGCGGATATCGAGGTTGAACAAGCAATTGTCATAGATCCACCAGCACCATATGTCGGCGTTGGAAGGCAGCTGGACAAGATCCTGGCCGGCGAATTCGGAGGGAGCTCTGGGAACGGGATAGTTGGGGAGGTGGTCATTGCAATCGGTGCTCAACAATCCAAGCTAAAGCGTGCAGGTTTTCAGAAGGGTGAAGGTGCATCATTGATGTGTGGAAGTTCCCCAGGTTTGGAGATTTCTTTCTTTAGAAACACTGATCAATCGCATTCGATAGTTCATTCACTCCTCATCTTGATGTTATCTAATAGTGTCGTCGATCATCTACTCACCAGCCCGAGAATTGATCAAATCAATTGATTAACTTAATTTGGCAACATCGTTACCTCAACTATCCTAAAACAGCACAAGCTCAAAGCTTCTTATACCTGGGAACGGCGTGACGGACGACCTGGATCCGCGCATTTCGAGGTTAATTCAGCTCAGGCCTTCTACAATTGTGGTGTGTCTCTGTGGGGTTCAACGGTATGTAACGGGAAGCATGTGAATTCGACGTGGCTGGCTACAAACAATTGAGAATGGTAAACATCCCGCCAAGGAGCCCGAGGTCTCAATGTTTGATAATATGCCAATTGTGACTAGGTGGCTGGCTGGCGACGATTCTAAGGACTCGTATTCGCTGTTTCAACAGTGTTTCACTGATAACCATGAGCAAGAAAGTCGTCACGCTGGAGGCAGGCTGCCAGATACTTCCGGAGTCAAGTAGGGATTTCCATGCTCTAGCCATTGACTTTAGATAAACTGTGAGTAGCGTCATTGGGACGCCCTTCATGCCAACAGGTACTTTGGAATGTGGCCAAGAGATTTCCTAGACTTCCAACCTGCATACGACCTCCCTTCAGACTATCATTCGATATTTATCACACCGCGCAGGTTCCATCCGGCTCCGGCTATCTCGGCGTTAGAAGCACGAAGGGAAACTCTGCCAATTCCACAATACTTCGAGAATCCATCCCGGAAGGCCTGAGCGCGATCTATCAGGGCGGGACCTCTCCTCATCACTCTAGAGTTTGGCGGTAGATTCCTTCAGCGCAATAACGATTCGGATGCATTCACTCCCGCCTAATGATAAGTCTCCGGGTTTGAGCCTCTAGAGACCTGTCGACTGAGGGGACCGAGGTCTTGGCGGCACTCGCTCGGCAAAAGAGATGAGGGTATTTAATCTACACTCTCGTGTTCAAACATGACTTTCTCTACATCAAGATCTACCTTCAGACAAGTTAGAAATACCAAAGATGCCTTTTCCAGGTCTATTAGCCGTGACCCTTAACAAATATATACATCTAGTGATCGATGAAAGATACTTAGAGTGTGAAAAGACATAGACCTCAGGAATGTAGGACTGTAGCGCAAGCAGGGCCAGTGTTTTCCGTCGCAGTACCTCCAATTCTGCTCATTGTTTCCATTTCAACATCCAAAGTTATCAAATTTGCCCCCTTTGCCCCCTTTAAACTTGTGCCATTTCATTCTATGCCTTCACCTCTTTGGCCTCGGCCTTGACATCTTCCACAGTTGAAGAGGATTTTTTATTTATCTCATAGATGGCTATGCGGGTAATCTGGACCAAACCAACGCATCCGAGGAAGAAGTTAACTGCGGCAAGCCTACGAAGACAAAAGTTATTGACAAGTTCTTCTTGGTAAGAATGGAACCCAGACTGCCTGCCAGGTGGCACGCATGCAGAACTTACAAGACATTCCTGGGCTTAATGATAAGGCACCATCGTGTCCAGATAATCCCCGTCATTGTCAAGGCAAGGTTTTGAGTAAATGACAGCTTCTCTACCGGCCGAGCAAAGTCAGAGATACCGGCGAGGACAAGGGCCCACTAGAAAATATGGTTAGAAATATTGCTTCGTAGAAATAACCGAGAGGAGGATCTTCGTGGTCGACACACCTTCATGATAGGAGCCCTATAGTCAATTGTTAGTACAGATATAGGTTAGGCCCATGACCGTCGTATTATACTGGCGGTCTTGCTGAGAGGATCCAAGGACACAACCTACCAGAAGTGTACTGTCTTCAGACCAACGGGGCTATCCCACATGCGTTTAAACCAACTTTCAGGGGCCCCGGGGCCAGCTGTGGTACTCTGCCACCTTCTACCAGTGTTTTTGGTACCATTTCTAATGTTGGCCACTCTGGAAGGGCTAGCACGCGCTGTTGTCCTCCAAGTCGAAGCCAACGACTGGCGGAAGAGAGGCCGCGAGGCGCTAAAGAAGGTTCTGGTTGCGGACATTATCACGTTGCTATCCTCTCAGACGTTCTTGGGCAGCTGAGATTCGAGTCGGGGGGTTCTGGCGATCAGGTAGGGGATTTTATATCCTATCGACAGTCGGGAGGTGCTGGGCTTGATAATCATCAAGCTTTATCGCAAACGTTGAGGATGCAGGGACGAAAGGTCAATGCTAATTTTTGGTTGGGTCGGGGTTAAGAAACGGAGTTTTGAAGAGCGACCCACAAAAACGTGGATAATGATTAGGTAATAAAGCCGTGGTGACTCATATTGGATCTTGATTTGCTCTCGCACGGACCAATCAAGGCAATCCTAATGTTCTTGGCAGACAAATGTCAGCATGGGCGGTTTAATGATTATCCGCTCCGGATAATTGCATCGCGCAGACCATCATCGCAGAGTAATGGGATGTTTGAGCGGGAAAACTTGTCCAGGGACCGCAACTCTTCAGGATCGCCGCCTTCCTAATTGAACCCGACACGCACCGAACCCGAAGATGTCAGGCCGATACGCCTTCACCAAGACAGTCAAGGAGCTTCGGTTCCTTTTCTGCCAGACCTCCGAGCACAGCAATGCCGTCCGGTAAGCAGTGTCCTGACCCGTTGTTGGACATCTGGGATTGGGATCACTGGGCTTGAACAGGTTTCCCTTCAGGGCCTTTTAGTCCCCGGGAACACATTGCCTTCCGATACGTTTAGCAGCTAATAAGTTCAATGCTTTTTTACAGGTCTTTCCTCACACGAGCATATCCCATCATGAAGAAGAATAACCCCCATGTACCGATATTGATCCGCGAGGGGACGGGCACCCTACCACGGGTGTATGCTCGATATGGTATGCTGGCGGCGACTCTACCCCTCCTTCTCCTTCGAAATTCTGAAAGAGGCCAGTTAAGAGTTATGGAGGACTAACATGGACGTGATTCACAGAGCTCGGCCAGGAGAAGGCTCAGTCATTAGAGGGTATGGTCCATGTCCAATCCCCAACCGAGCTTGCGGGAGCGCCAACTAACATGTTTTCCAAGGTCTTTCCGACAAGCAAATAGAAGAAACCGTGACGGGGCTGGTTAAGCCCAGTGCGTAGAATTTCGAAGGCGTTTTCACGAGCTTTCCTATGGAAGGACACTGTACATAACCACAGACAATATCAGAATAGAGGCATGCCCAATGATGCGTCGTGCCATTCTTGTTTTGATACTAGTTCGGGTCTCTTTTCGCCGACGTACGGATGATGGTCGTGATGCCAGCCGGGCATCTAGGTGCCTGGGCTAGCTAGGACCTTGGCGAACGGCCATCTTCTCGGAGGAACCCTTCATCTAGCATGCAAGTTCATGGCGTTCTTCGCATGAGTTCTGTGGTGCACTTATAGACCAGCTCGTCCAGTCGTTTGACTATCTCGGCGGGGCCGTTTCTGCTCTCTGTCGCTGAGGTCAATTTTATATCTCACTCCAAGCTCAATCGAAGTTGAGCTTAAGACTCCCGTAAATGAATATCAACCTTAGATTACATATTTTGCCAATTGACCTCGGATAGATACATATTCTAGAGTTTCATGAAAGAACTGGTGCTCACTCAACAATGCGGTTACCACTCATTGATGTTTGGAATCACATGCTCGTCCTCACTTGAAAATTAATTCCCAACAACTTGACGAGTCGACACACCACTCCGTCTCAATACAATTGGCTTCACACCAATCGCATAATTTGGATTTGTGCTCCCCACATACTTCGTCCTTGGAACGTACGCTAAGCCTCGGATCTGAGGAACAAGTAAGGAGACACGCATGGATCAAACCCAATCGACGCGGTAGCCAAAGAGAGCGGTCTGGATTTGTGGTTTAGTAGATTAGTTTACGTTGGGACTTTATCGACACGCCTCGGCCACGAGGCCACGCGAAACGTGTCACCCAAAATCGAAAACTAATAATGAAAAGCGCCACCTTCTACGTAGAAGAGTAGAAACACGAATGCCACCTGCTCTCTTCCAAGTAAATGCATTTCGGTTGCGGACTTAAATATCAATCAGTTTCAGCGTATCGTCAAGTGGATCATTTTTCGAGTTTTACATTCCTGCAACGGTTGACAGAACCATTGTCCATCTCAGCCGGGCCCTCCTTCCTACATAACCTTGCCGCCTCTGAAGGATAAGCAGCATAACCCGCGTTTTTCGGGCTGAACGGGTGTTCCAACCATGCTTCCGCCCCTCCTCGTTACTGGCTTCGTTTCTACTACTACTTCCTACATGTAGGCTTGCCCTTTTTCTTCTTGAACCTTCGAATACTGCTCACAATGACTGAAGTTGATTCCTGCCTACTCTATCAACATCTCTCGTGGCGCTCTGCAACTCGTTCGAGGCCAACCGCGCTGGCCACTTAGTAGTTGTAAGTGATGGGTTCGGAGGAGACGATGGCCATGGGGAACCTTGGAAGAAAAGAGAAAACTCCGCATTCGCACCCAACGCTGCCAACGTTTTCTACCACCACTCCACCCAGTCGGACCGTTCTTCCCGGCCCTTTTGCCCAAGCCGTCAGCTTAGCGACTCGTTCAACCTGTCTTGCCATCCGAGCGAGTTCCGCTGTCGGTTCCTATGGCTTCGACGTGGCTAAGCTTGCCAGTCTTTCAAGCCTGGAGCTAGGCCGGAGCGTGGTGGAAGGCATCCTTTCTCGAGCAGGGAGCCATGTCTTATCTAGGTCAACGACAGAACTGTCTCGTGAGGAGGCCGAGAGCGTCCTTGAATCGAGTCTCGCTAGTCTACACCATGCCATGTCGAAAGCCATGTTCTGGACTGCTGCGGGCTTCGAACTGACTGGTACCACATTCTCGATCGCGTCCGGGGTATCACGGCTGGTTCTTTCGACCCTGGACCAGTTCTTCGGGTCAACAGATTCCTCTCGCGCCATTGCAAGTATCGTTACACTCATCCGCCGCGAATTTCAGAACCCCGCCACCGGAGCCGACGGAGAAAAGGTCGGCGTTGCGGACCTAGTTCTGGGCCTCTGCGCACTCGCCATTCTCCAGCATACTTGCCGGAAGGCAGTCGATTCCGAGAGTCGGCGCCTGGGACATTTAGAGATCGTCTGGGATGTCGTTGTACTTAGGGACGGTGAAAGGGTCGATGTTCAAAGCGATGATCGCCTCGACGATGACGCATCCGATGCTACATTGCGCAGCCCATCCCCAATTGGCCCGGCAATAATGCAGTCGATAGAGCAGCATGGCAGCATCGAGGAGGCGGGTAGTGAAGACGATGACGGCCTTGACGACGATAGCTTGCCGGAAATACGCCTGAAGAAACAGATCATGCAATCGCTACCGGCGCACACGGCCGTATCCATTTCTACATCGGTCACTACAACCAAGACCATTACCGTAGACGTCAGTGGTACCGAGATTCCGGTGCTCGCACCGCCCGCGGGAGTCAAGGTCATTGAGGAGAAGCAGCTGGCTCCTCGGCAGCCCGGCAACGTCCCCTCTAACCCACAGTTCACGTCCCAAGATGCGACACCAACTTACCGCATAGTTTACCGGGTGGATCGAAACAAATTAAAGACGACTGCGTTACGGCGCTGCGACAGCGATGAACTCCCTTCTACCTCTGGTATAAAGGCGGGGGAAGCACCTACGATTCGCAAAAGCCCTAGCTCCCCTCCATCTCCACGGGCGCGCGTTAAAAACTCGGCACCTAGTCCTCCCTATCAGTCGCATCCTCAGACTAGAGACAGCCAGACTCGCGCTCGTCCTACCCCGTCACGAAGCCGACCACCTGCGGTCCAATCTAAGAGTCAAGCCCGAGAGCCACCTCTAGCTTCCTCGCCGGCTAATAAAGCTTCTGTCCCACCTAGCCATGCCGGCCATGCGCGGCTGACCAATGAAGCAAACCAGAAACGCCTCAGGACCCCATTGGCATCCGGCGACGTGAGAGGAAAGCTCTCCACAACTCGCCAAATATCCTCAGCGGCGCACAAACTATCCACTAGACCGAAGAAAGAATCAAAATCCCCACAAAGCAACACTGGGAAGACATCCGAAAAGAGAACTGGTCTGAGACATGCACTCAAGATGGGATCTAGCAGCACTTTGTCGAACTTATGGAACAAGGATACTACTTCGATAGAGCATCCGTCGTCGCATTCCATCGCCTCCAGTGTTGCCAAGTTCGCGGGTGGTGCAGCCCGGGGCGATTCTGGGCAGAGGGGAAGAGGGTCCGGGACGAAAGAGACCAACTTCTCTCTTGACATCGAATACCCACCGACGCTTCACCGGAGCCCTTCGCGCTCTAGCTACATCTCCGTGCACGAGAGGTGCCGCGACTCGATCATCTCTCTTACCGACACATATTCGATCCACTCTACAGAGGACTATCGCCCTCCTTCCCCTATACTATCGAGAAGCGATGTGGTAGTAGATGTTGACGATCATTTCGGTACATCCCCACTCGAAATAGAGGAACCAGATATCACGATTTTAACCCACCCCGAAAGGCGAAATCATCGTAAAAAGGCGCCTAGCATTTGCAGCATTGCGACGAACGAATCTCAAACATCATTGATTCTCTCCTCATATTACCAAAGGAGTGCATACGCCAATTCGGATGCCCTTAATCACCTCCGGCGTACGGGTATGGTAGATGGCACCTTTCCCAGGTTTCACATCCTTCGCAATATTACGAGATATGTAAGGTTCTCGACCGCATCATACGGCTCAAGCTTCATGAAATACATGGGTATATCGAAGGAAATGCCCATCCTGAAAGTTCTAGATAATACGCACCATGACATTCGATCTTTCGTCCACCACACCGAGTCACATGCGGAAAGCATTCTCTTAGCATCCTTCGTTGACCCTCAGGGAGGGTCTGATTCGACAGGTTCAACCAACACCGGGGTTCCCTTGGTCCACTACATATCGCTCGATCACGAGTCTAAGGCAGTTGTCCTCGCTTGCCGCGGAACTCTGGGATTTGAAGACGTCCTTTCAGACATGACCTGCGACTATGACGAGCTCACATGGAAGGGCAAATCGTACAAGGTCCACAAGGGAATTCACGCCTCCGCAAGGCGTCTGCTGTATGGCGCTGACGGCAAGGTACTCTTAACTCTCAAAGAGGCTTTGGACGAGTTCAAGGATTACGGCCTTGTCCTCTGCGGCCACTCATTAGGTGGTGCGGTAACGGCGCTCCTCGGCATCATGCTAAGCGAGCCTAATTCTTTCGGAACCAATTTTGTCACTTCGGCGGAGCCTCACAGCCGGCTCGGGTTAGAGAACGCTTGCGGGAAAGACGCGAAACACACGCACGTGTGTCTGCCATCTGGGCGGCCAATACATGTTTATGCCTACGGTCCCCCGGGCACGGTGTCCCCGTCGCTTCGGAAAGCTACTCGAGGGCTCATAACCACGGTGGTGCAGGGCAACGATCTCGTGCCTTACCTTTCCCTCGGCGTCCTCCACGATCTCCAGGCAGTAGCCCTCGCCTTCAAGAATGATACCAGCTCGGCCAAGGCTGAAATCCGCCGTCGGGTCTGGCATGCATTTCAGAGCCGCCTGGCTGAGAAATGGTACAACCAGGCCAGCTTTGCGAAGCCCAGAGATGATGAGTGGGCGTTTGCCACTCTGAAAATGCTTCGTTCCAACATGATCCATGAGAAACTCCTACCGCCGGGCGAAGTGTTCGTCATTGAGAGCACTCGCGTCCTAAGAAGGGATGCTTTTGTGAAGTCGGATGAAGACCATATCGGGAGGCCGGCGAGGAGAGCGGTTTTGAAATACATTAAGGATGTCGAAGCTCACTTTAGAGAGGCCAAGTTCGGGACAAGCATGCTGCTCGACCATAGCCCAGCCTCGTATGAAGACGCACTCAACACCCTGAGGCTGGGTGTGGGCGGGTCTGATTTTGGATGCTGAGACCGTCAGTCAACTAATGATATCCGGGCGTCATGGCGGCATAAATAGATTGGCACATGTACATTCGGGGGCCGATTCGGCGACATGAAGAGTTGTTGGTAGAAAAGGGGCAAGCGCCACGATATAACGAGGATATGATGATGTACACAAGATTATTGATTTACGCGCTATATAAAGTTGAAGGGAAGAGCACGTCCTCTCCACAGAGATACATAGAAGTCTGGTTCATATTCGTCCGAGAATAGGTTCATCAAGCACCACATCAGTCGTGATACACGGACCCGCCTTCTCGGAAAATACAACACAGTTTTAATTCCCCACCTAAACCGCCCTCGGTGTGATAATCTCACCGAGCCTTTAGAGCAACCTTGGCTCCAGCTCTCTGAGCCATTTAATCCGACTTCATGGTGATGATTTTGCCATTCTCGTCGAACTTGATCTCTTTCACCTTGACACTTCGGAGGTGGTCAACGCCCTTGCTCAGCTCACAGTCATGGTAAAACAACCACCATCTACCGTTGAACTCGACAATGGAGTGGTGGGTAGTCCATCCGAGGACGGGTTCTAGGATGCGGCCGGAATAGGTGAATGGGCCTGTCGGGCTGGTGCCGGTGGCGTAGGCGAGGTAATGCGTATCTCCGGTGGAGTAAGAGAAGTGGTAGAGCCCGTCCTTCTTGTAGAGCCAGGCCGCCTCAAAGAAACGACGGTCGTGGTCATCGGCGAGGATGGGCTTGCCGGTATCGGGGCAGAGAATCTGAATTTCCTGGACGTCGCCATCCAATTGGAGCATGTCGTCCGTGAGCTTCGCTACGCGAGCCCCCAGAGCAAACTTGCCCTCGCCGCTAGGCTCCTTGGGACCTTGCCACTCCGCATCATAAATGTCATTGCCCTTCTGGTAGCATTGGAGCTGGCCACCCCAAAGACCGCCAAAATAGATGTACGCCTGGCCGTCATCATCAACGAAAACAGCGGGATCGATGCTGTAGCTTCCCTTGATAGGCTCGGGCTCCGGGGTGAAGGGTCCCTCGGGTTTGTCACCAACGGCGACACCGATCCGGAAGATTCCCAGGTTGTCGCGGGCGGGGAAGTAGAGGTAGTATTTTCCATTCTTGGTGGCAGCATCCGGGGCCCATAACTGCTTGGACACCCAGGGGACGCTCTCTGCCTTTAAGACGACACCATGGTCAACAACTGGTTCAAGGGGATCCAGAGAGGATGTGCTGAAGACATGGTAGTCGGCCATGTCATACTGGTCGCCATTGTCATTGAACTCGATGTCGGTTTCCCTGTCATGGGACGGGTAGATGTAGACACGGCCATTAAAGACGTGAGCCGAAGGGTCGGCGGTATAGACGTTGGTGATGATCGGGGGCATGGTTACAGGGACACTCTACCCGTAGAGCAGAGTTTGAAAAGGTGATGTAGTACCGGATATCAAATGCAAGGAGTCGGGGGCAGATGAGAATTATTGAGGCTACTAAGAGTGCCAGGGGCGCAGAGGGGAGCTTCAAAGAGTTATATACGTCAGTGTAGTCCCCACGCCCTCGCCTATTCCCAAGCGTTGCTTCAACAAGCGCCCCTCAAACGAGCGAATGCACCACGAACCCCTCATACGACTCATGAGGAGAAGCAGTTTCACAAGGCAGGTTGCCCAGCCACGTGGGACTCGGGGGCGGGAGGTCAATTTATCCAGGAGCATTTAACCGCTTTTATCCTCTGGGGGCTTGGAGCTTGGGGACGGCTCCGTTCAATGGGGAAACCAGACGAATCTGGGGACAAAGGAGAGACTCAAGAGGAGAAGAGCCGTCGGTTCCAAGCTACCCCAAGCCACTCGAACCCGATTGTTAGAGTTCTAACGCCCGCTGTTGGCTTGGCCCATCCGGCTGAATGGGTTCACGGTGGCATCGTCTAAGTTGGAGGAGCCTTCGGATTCAAAAGAAGCAACGCTAATATTCGAAGCCTGTCAAATCAATGACGGGGAAAAAATGAAATGGAAAAAGGAAAGGGGAAAAAGAATTCGAGATGGAGGGGGAAAAAAGAAGAGAGAAGGAAAAAACAGAAGTCTGACGTTGATACACCATCGGCGAAACCTCTCGCTTGAGATCCTTGTGGTCGATTTTCTATTGGGGTGCGACGTCACCAGAATTAACCAACGTTTTTGTGGGTGTGTTGAACATCTCCGGGTTGACGGCAGCCTGGGCCGACCTGGTCTGCCCGGCAGCGCGGTGCAGCATGTTCTTATTAGCGTACGTAGTAATAATTACTACAGCGGGCTCATAGGATCAATATTGACTGACGATGGACAGGCCAGATGAGATGATTCTGGGAATCATTACATCAGTGACATTGCAATCGGTGTTTCGTGTGCGCTGCGTGGAATCGAGTGTTTGAGCAAACTATTTCCTTAGTCTCGCCTGTCTCTCACTCTTTCACAGCTCTTTGTTTTTGCAAAAAGCTCCGTCCTCGGGGAGAAAGTTACGAAGTAATGGAGTTTATTGTACAAGTATTCCGCCCCAATTAAGCCGCCCGCCTTGTCTTCAGCATCCTCGGCTTACCCTCCCAAAGCCAAGACCTCTGGCATGAACATGGACCTTCCCCTGTCTCTTGATATCCTCACAAGGCGACATGCTTGGAAGAGATTTGGTTCGGGATACAACGACCACCACCATGCTGTTCCCCCCACCATTGGCTCGTTCACCTGTGCGCTTGATGTGTGTGTCAGGCTCAAAAATCCTGAATTCCTGTTTCCCCCTGGAGCACTCTCTCCGTTGGGGCATGTGAACTATCTTCACATTCTTGATCAGTTATCCAGTTCGGTTCCTCGTCATCGAACCAGGCATCCTGAGCATCTTGTCTTTCCAAGACGTCCAGTTCATCATCAGCATCGACACGGGAATAGTCGAAGTCTGAGTCCTCGCCTCGGACAAACCGCCGAGTAATGAATTCATTCCAAAGCTCCCGAGCTTGGTCCTTTGTCATAGAGATTCCCTCATCCTTACTTGCATCGTTTTCCAAGAGAATTATCTCGCGGTCGAGCCTAGAATGTTGGGAGCTCCGCTCGCCGGCTGATTGTGGTTCTGCATCCGCAGGTTTGTCTCTCTCATCACGAGTAGCCTCGGCCGCGAGCGTGGCGAGCTTGGCCTCCCCTCTCCTGAGGTCACCCTCCAGGATTCGCGAGTAACCTTTTGCTTGCGCTTCTGCATCCCTTTCCGCTCGGGATTGGAACTTGAGAATTAACGTCTCGTACATGACGGGATCTGGTCGCAAGGCGCTGTAAGTTAAAAACAGTGGAGACACAGGCAAGGCCGAGTTTTAGGCGGATTCGGTTTATGAGGTGTGGGGAGGGGCCGTTTCAAGCAGAAAAAGAAGAAGATTAAAAGGAAGAAATGACTTGGGGGAGCTCCAGTAGAGCTCCAGTAGTGGACATGTTTGAATAAGTGTTGCTTGACTTACCAGCAAGTTCATGTTCCAAATCCACTAAATACGCCGGATTTCGACGAAGATACTCTCTCCTCCTATTGCGCACCCTGACCTGGGCAATTGTCCTCGGAGATTTTGGGGGTTGGGTCATGGGCCGCCGGCTTTTGAAGTCGGCCGACTCAACCGCATCGGCGGTCTCTGGCACAGGAGAGCCAACCATTCTGCTCCACCCGGCGAAGAGCCTGCTGTTCACTTGGACGCCGCGGTGGGTGGATTTTCCTGTGAATCGGTACTAGGAGTTTGTATTAACTACGCGCGTGTCTCACGCAGAGAAGCTGAGAAACTAGGAGTAAGCCAAGGACATGCGTGGATCCGTACATAGTCGGTAGGTATGGGAAAAGGCGCTCGGAATCTCTACTCGAAGTTCCTGATAATGTTTGGTGATTTAGTCTTTGATCCAACCAGCCGCTCCTTTATTGTATATATAACAAGTACATTTGACATAGCCTTTCTTATTGAAATGATCTTGCTAGCGCCTGCAGCAATGTTGTCTGTTGAACTGCCCTGAGAAGATTGATGATTGATGGTTGCAGTACAACGGAAGGCACAATTGCAGCATGATTGATGACTAACCCCAAGTTTCGCTCACCGAATAATGAGAGACGGCACAGTATTTCCGTACAGTAGTATTAGCAAATTTGTACATTAAACTCAACATCATCTGGTAGCTTCAATCCCTCAGCAGACACTGTGTGATTCAGTACTTCGTAGATAGGAACTGGAAGGAGAGCAGTTGGAGTTGTTGCTTCACACCAATATTCCTGCCTGGCTTGGCTGTGAGCGTCTCAAGCCGAATACGGCACGAGCAGTGTTTCGCCTCTTCTTTGGAAATGCAGGAGTCTTCAGGATTTGTTGTTTCTTGCACAATCCCGAGCCATCGGCGCGCTTCGCACTTTTGACTGGGTCGATCTGTGAGTCCTCTCTTAGCTCTTCCTATCTCGCCGGAATTCAACCTGGGAATAGTTCCGCCTTGCAACCCCTGCATTTTGCCGATTTTCGCTTGCTGACGCTGTCTGGAGAGCGCGATCCGTTATTGATCTGATGGTCATGAATCTCTATTCTCCCCTGCCCGCGACGACTTTAAATTTCCCAAGATCAACCGCTTCCCGGAGACGACTTTGTTCGGCGCAACTCGACAAGAACACGCTTCGCGATGGCAACAATGTCGGGCCCGAGTGCCACTAGTGCCACTAGTGATCACTCACAACAACCTCTCGGGAACCCACAAGCGTCCCTTCTTCGAGCCCTGTTGCAAGTGTCCCGTGGCATTGAACCGGAAGGAAATTTTACCGACGGTCTCTTCCCGACCGAACCTCCCGCCTCTATGCGTAAAGTGTGGGTAAAACGCCGTGGGGCGTCAGCTACACTCATCGCTGTTTCCACCGATGCTCTGGTAGACGACGTACGCGACTTGATACTGAGAAAATATGCCAACTCTCTAGGACGCCACTTCGACGCTCCTGACCTTACCCTGCACATTACCTCGAGGGACAAGCGACAATCGCGCCAGCTTGGCCCCGAGGAAGTCCTCGTCAATACGCTTGACCATTATTACCCAGGCGGTCAGGCCGTTGACGAGGCCCTTGTCGTTGATATTCCTCAACAAAGGACACCTCGGCCCTCACCTCGACCCACAGCGCCTTACGCTTCCGGTATATCCCACTTCGCCGCGGATAGCGGACGACCATCTGAAGCTGGAGAGGGCTATTTTCCGCCTGTTGTCCCGACCGCCTCCTCTCTTGCTCCACCCATTGGGGGTGGCAATGACCAAGCCGCTCACACCGTCCCTACAATTGGCTCCGGCCAAGCGCCGTCGTTACCATCCCCCGGCAGCGGCCGTCCCCGCGCCTTTAGAGACCGTTCAGAACGTCCTCGTTTGGGAAGGTCGCACACTTCCTCCCCTACCATTCAAGCGAATTCCGGGGTCAAATCCGTCGCGATGGGCACAGGTAGGCTCGTCTCATGTTCGATGTTATTGACCTGTGCCGAGTAGCTAATTCCCTGGGTCTGTTAGACCAATCTACTGTGATATCGACTGTCAGCCCTCATCCATCGACGTCCGTTCCATCCGACCCCGCGCCCAGCGCTCAGGTTTCCACACCACCCGCAAGGGCGACCTCGCCGCGCCCCATCAAAAAGAAAATCAAGAAAGTGGTAGAAAAACAGAAGCTTCCTGTTCCGCCTATCAATGTGCTCCTAGTGGAGGATAATCCTATTAACCTTAAGCTGCTCGAAGCCTTCGCCAAGGGCTTGAAGGTAAGATGGCAGAGCGCTATGAATGGACGGGATGCTGTCACCAAATGGCGGAGCGGTGGATTTCATCTTGTCCTGATGGATATTCAGCTTCCCGTCATGAATGGCCTAGAAGCCACTCGCGAAATTCGGCGCCTGGAGCGCGTCAATTCTATTGGAGTATTTTCCTCGCCGGTCGGGAAAGAGCCTGGCGAAGAGGGTGGGATCATAGAAGACGATCGCCTTGCGAACATAGAGATGTTCAAGAGTCCTGTCATCATTGTTGCTTTGACAGCTAGCTCGTTGCAGAGCGACAGGCATGAGGCACTGGCAGCCGGATGTAATGATTTCATTACCAAGGTATGTGGGGCAGTTATGCCTGCCAAATACATGTCTAGTATCTGGCTTTTCACGTTGCTTACTTCTAGTCCATCACTTTAGCCAGTCAGTTTTCCATGGCTCGAGACTAAGGTTAGGGAATGGGGATGTATGCAGGCACTTATTGACTTCGACGGATGGAGAAAATGGAAAGATTTCTCTCTGGAGACTGAGAGAAATGAGGCAGCGAAGAAAGCCGCCGGCACGAAATCCAAGACGAAGAAGAATCGCTCTCCATACACGGCATCTGCGACTTAACCTCGAGTGCGTCCCGCAGAGGGACAGACGCAACCCCAATACGATCTTCTTCTTCTAGCGCTTCTGGAAGGATTAGATCTCTCTCGCTCCGCTTCCCTCACATTGCGCAGTTCTTGCCTTTATGCTGGATTGCTCCTTATATTATATGTATTACTATATAATGGACGGCAGGTTTTGTGATCTTTGAAATTTGGGGCCAGGCTATTAGTAACTAACCACCAAGTCGGCGTGGCTGAGGTCCTCCGATTGTAGTCACAGAGATATGGAGACGGTATGGAATTTATACTAAAGAGTCTGGGCGGAGGCGATACATTGGACACATGCACCCTTGAAGTGATGACCATGATGCCTAAAGATCCGACTGAAGAGAATACTCAATGTTGTTAGTTCGCCACTTGGCTGCGTTCATGTTGAAATTGAAACGACCACTTTTTCCAGGGTCATGACCACAAACGCGAAACTCATCACAATGGGAAGGGGTTCCCCCTTCATCCACAGATACACGTCCACCACACACTCCACGTAGCACCTACCAGCATTACACTTATACAGTCATAGTAAACGATGGTAGCTTCTATAACACGCTATTTGTATATTAAATGATAGAGCAGGGGCTACAGTGAGATATTCCACTTTTCGGAATTTTGTTTGCCTCCTCCCTTAGGGTAGACATTAGTCAAGATAAACTGTTGACTGGCCGGTTGTCAGCTGGCCTGGGCTGCTGCCGAACATCGAATTAAGTTCAGCGCTGTTCGTTCGATCTTTCCCAGGAAGTCCCTTCCCTGGTCAACAATGTTGTTCACACATAAACTGCTGTTTTGGGGATATCATTGATGTAAAAAGTTTACAACGGTTCGCATGTGGGGATGGAAGGGGGACCTTTATTGTGGTCGTGATCTTGTACTGAGGACCGGGGCCAAAAATACTGTCTCGTATCTTAATAAGAGAGTATTTATTCACGTAACATGAACAATTAATTTGTACCTTTAAGGTACTAGCACTACACTACTACAACATACACTAAAGGAAAATAGTATAGTAAACATCCCTCTCTATTTATAGAAGATCGGCCACTGCAATATTAAGCTACTTACTAAAATTAAAAAAGGTACATTGTATGCATTTAAGGAATGTACTTATGCATCTAATAAATATTTACGAATTACATTATATTTCAATATCCGGGGTTTGCTTTTAATGCGTGAGACAGTACTTTTGGCCCGGTCCTTTGTAATTACTTCGTTTCTTCAATAGGATAGTGTTATCACGTGCTCATATGGCCCGTGCTCGTGATTCTCTCGGCCAATAACACGATCGTAGCTACTATTCTCGTCAAGATTTTTTCCTCTCCCAGCTCTTGCTCTTTCCCTCATTCAAGCTTTTCTGAGCGTTTCCTTGAACTCTACCGAGTCTCTCGGGTTTCCGCCATCATCATCTCCCTGCCCCCCTGAATGCCTCGCTGGGTGGCGTTATTTCACTCTAGCTAAAAGGGTTGGTCGTCTACCTTTCGGAGCCCCGAGGTTGCCTCATCGAGATGTCGCCGAACCCTACAGGAAGGGTATTTCAACATGCCGCTGGATGCCTTCCGAGGACGTTGGCAAGGGCTCGGCCTTTCTCGACTAGTCGGTGCCATAATGAAGTGAGCCGGCAACGTAGGGAAATGTTCGAATGGCTCAAAACGCTGGAGCGAGACTTGACCAAAAAGCCGAACAACCCTCACTACCTCGGCGGCAACGATCAGCCGTTTCCCCAAAATCCTCTCTTCCGAAGCCAGCCTGTTCTAGACGAAGACGCAAGAGAATTAATATGGCGGCGGGTGAAGCAAAACGGCGAGGCGTTGAAGGTCGTGTCGGCGGATCTCGGCGTCGACGTCAGGCGCGTCGCCGCAGTTGTACGACTCAAAGAGGTGGAAAAGCGGTGGATATCTGAGGTAAAACAATTCCTCCTTTTCTTTCAGTCCCATTTCAAATCCTGCGGGTTTCTCATTTTCGATTGAATGATGAACTGCTTCAATATTTTTCGATTAGTCTTGAAGACTATACGCTGTATGCATGGTTACAAATAAGTTGCGAGCCTCTCTGATACTATCCGACCGAGACCCCTTCAATACCAAAATCTCCTCGTTATAGCAAGCAGTGGTACCTATGACGCTAACCCGTCTCTCTGGCACCTATAGGGAAAACGCCTGGCCAAGCCATATTCGAAAGCGATTTTGAATATGCTCCCGAAGACGTCGTACCCGGCGAGCGGCCCAAAGCCAACGCACGAACCGATTAACGACATCCATGTCCACGGTTATACGATGCAACAAGTGTTTCTCCCCACGTCGGAGTCGCGGCATTTCACACGGAAAGATGCAGCGAAGGCTTTCCACCGGACCATGCTCCCAGCCGAAGAGAGATCGCAACATCCTGAGCTCATTGAGATGGTAAAGGACGTATTAGCTGGTGAGAACAGAGCGCGCAGCGCAGATAAATTCATCAAGGCTGCAAAGCAGTCTGAACAGGAGTTGGTAAGGCAAGCGGAGGAGAATGCTAGGCGTGAGGCCGCCCGGACCATGAAGATAAACTCGGACCGGTTTGAATTTCGCATTCAATCTTTTGACTCGGAGCGGGTAGGGACGACGGGTCGGGCTAGGCATGCTGTAGGCTGGAGGTATGGTGCTCCATTGGATGACCGGAAGAGGGGTAAGGTCAAGATCCCTACACAAGTGCCGTGATCGAGGACGTCCTCTGAGGAGGAGATGATGTCCTCCTGGTCGCCGGTGCAGCCAGCTTGGCTATGAGAAAGAACTTTGGAGGGTTGCCGGTATTCTCGGCAGTATGTATGTATTATCGACCTGTACTCTTAGCACTTTTTAGACCCTCATCGACTGTCTGTAGAACGAAAGCATGTCTGGCGCTTCTTTTAATCGCCGTGTACAAATACAACTCATGTACTTCGTACAAAATGACCGTTGAGATTGTGCATCCCAAGGTGATATTCGCATTTACTACTTCCGGCAGTTTTATGCACTAAACCGGGTCTAATGGTGGCCAACAATTGAATGTGCGTAATTACGTCAAATGTTCAATAGCCTGCAAATTGGGCATCGTACGCTAATGTCTTGGGATTTCTTGGGATGAAAGACTCGTCAATTTCGTTCAATGCCCCAACCCGCTCGCCGAAGCTGTCCTTTTTTTCTACGTTCTACCTACCTGTAGTATTGCACAGGTATTCAAACCACAAAGGCTACGTCGTCCGAGCGAAGAAGGACCCCCTCGTGCCAGTCGCGCTTCTCTTTTTCTTAGTGACAAAGTTGAGCTCTCCCAAGCTCAATACCACTAGCTCATTTGCATCCCGACCTATTGTATAATAATAGCAGAAACTACCCAGGCAATCTTTGTGCTCCCCCCCCCTTCCATTTTCGAGATGAGCATCTTCAGCCTCGGCGCAAGCTACATTGCGTTTTCGGTCCTCCACATCATCCTCTTCATCCTCGCGATTGTAGTGGCAGCTTTATATGGCACGGACCTAGCGGATGGGGAAGGAGACAGTCGATGGATTTTCGCGGAGGTTGTTGCTGGCCTGTCGGCCTTGACAGCTCTGCTCTATCTTCTTCCCTTCTTCCTGCGCTTCATGGCCATTTGGATATGGAATCTGATACTCTTTATCCTCTGGATATCGTTATTTGGCGTCTTTGGCAAGGTTCGGGAGTCCTCCTATTCTTGACGATTCGTTTCCATCTCGACGGGGGAGTAGTGGCTATCCTCGTCTTGGGGACAGGGTCCTCTTCCTTTTATATCTACAGTGGACGCATTCTCACCCGGAACTGAAGCTGATTACTTGTCTCCTACAGATGTATATCAACAAGGCCGCCAACAATGACGATGTTGTACGTCGCATGAAGGTGGCTGTATGGATTGACTTGGTCAGTGCTCTGCTCTGGCTCGTGGCGACGCTGGCAGCACTAGGGTACTGGTTGGGCCATAGAGAGCGCAGGAGCCGTTTCACTGGGCGAGCTAAGCTCTACTAACAGCAGGAGACTTTGGGACAAGGGGGCTGACCATAAGGAGTTTGTTTGGCGGTGGCCTCTCATATAACAAGAACCGATGCATAGCGAAGTAAGCAAAGGTATTTATTAATCGATTGACATGTCATACAATTGTACGGAATAGAACGGAATACTTCGTAGACTTGGAGCCATTTTCTCTCGGGGTAAATTCCATGAGGATGTGGAGCTGTACATTTGTGAGAGGGAATCGAAAATAACCACATTGCCAAACTATGGCCTCGCCCTCTTAGTAGGATGGCTCCTACTTTCCCAGGCAAGCAAGAGAGCGTTGACAATGGTTAAGACCGCCAGGTGCCAGAAGTTTACTCATAGAATCACCTCTTCTTTATGGTGTACAATGAACTTTGAACGTTGTCCTTGATTGCTAACGTTTGTTCTGAAACTGGTCTTAGTCGTGTGATAAGTACTTGCAGGTGCTTCAGATGTGGAAAGAAAAGGCGGCGACAGGTCCCTTTGCCAGGAAATTAATTACAATTGTACCTGTCGATAAGACCCACCCACTCTAATGACGATGACGCAATGGTTTAATAGGATGTCCAGGTTTGATAAACTAACATTGAGGTACTTGATAGTTTACAAAGTAATTAATGGACTGGATGCTCTCAAGGGCTCAACTCTTATTCATTAAGATGTGAAGGAGACGACCGAAGCTTTTTTTTCCCTTTTTCTATTTTTTACTTATTTATTTTCTTTTCTTCTTTTTGGAGGGAGGTGGGAGGTTCGTCTTATATTCAATCACTTCCCTATTTTTCTCTTCTCTCTTGCAAGTGAACCGTTAATTCAACCGTTGGCTATTATTAGCCTTCTGGGCGGCCACCCCACCCCCTTCTCTGGTCAATCTTGTTTCCACCGGCGCCAAACCGGTACATTGTACAGTCCGTGTGGGTCATTTTCGACATCTACAATTGTACTTGTGAACCCTCCGTTGTCTGCGAGCAACTCCGTTCAAGTACATTGATGGAATGTAAACAAATAGTGGCGCATCTTGTCATCAGTGATGTGTCTTTTGGGGAAACCTGGACTTCGATACAGTATCAATGTAATTCAAGGATGGCAACGGCATGGGGCACCCTGACGCGAAGACCCACCCCCGCCCACCAACGGCAACGGACACTTCAAGTTGGAAACAAATGGGCTGCCCAACAACAGTAACATCATTCTCCTACCATCTTCTGCATTGGCCTCAGTGCTGACTTCGAGCTGTCTTCCATCTCCAAACCCAACATTGAAGGCATCTAATACCAACCAACCCCAGGAACATAGAACCGTGGTCTCTGCCCCAAATCGAGCACTGCTGGGCTAGGATATTGGTGCGACCATCCGGAAACTCCTTTTTTCTCCTTTTTCTTTCCCTCACACTTCATCCGCACTTTCCTTTGATGGAACCTGCAGGGCAACTCTGTTCCATTCTCCTAGTCCCTTGAAGAACAAGCACGGTTTGTCCTTCTTAAAGAACTATATTAGGGACCCTTTCTTGTGCCCTGCAAGAGTGGAGTGGTCTCATCCTGCCCTACCGGGAAGTTCTACATAACTCGCTGCAACTTCAAATGGTCACATATAAAGCGAGCGCCTTCAACTCGAATGCATTTGCCTGGTGTTCGGGATCCGGGGATATTTCAATGCTGTCAGAACTTCCCAATTTTCATCGGGGAGTATTAAGCCCACCACAAGTCGTGGCACATCAAATCCCAGGAGAGCCGGCCTCTGCCCAAGATTACGACAATGTCTAACTACCCACGATCCCACGACATCTCGACCCCTCGTGTATTTGCGCCCCATCGACCACTTTTGAGACTCTTCGACGGTTCACACACATCATCCAGCTCACCCGACCTGGATATGAGTGACCAAGACGAGGACCACCCCGAACCATTTGTCCTCTCTGGGGCGAACACCCCTGTCCGAGAGGATAGGCCTAGGCACGCCAGTAGTCCCTACGGCAGCTTCACTGCCACCAGTGGAAGGTCACAGCCTCCCAAATCTGATGATGCGGGTCAAGTGTCTTTTGGACTACCAATTCTTCCCACAAAAGAGTGCCGCACGGTCGCGGCCACACCACCCGCTCCTCTCTCGGCAAGGGGGGATGTACCTGGGTAAATGAATTCCCTGTCTGACAGCCCCAACGATACGACCCGAAGACTAACGCCTCTAACATAGCGGATATTTTCCCTTTCACGAAGACCCAGCCTCACGTCTTCACCGCCCACATCCCTTTTATCTTCACAAGTCCCAACCTAGATCTCCGTCTCCTGAGGACCAGGGCCAAGGGACCCAGGGTTCTGGAAATCCGACCTTCGTGCTGACCGGCGATGACCCCAAGCATGTCACAGCACCGCCGACCAACTCTTTAGTCACCTCTTACGTTCCGAGCGGCATCCATGGCAGCTCGTTGCCTATGGGAAAATATTACCCATCAAACTACGAAAATAGAATGCGTCACCACCACGGACTTGCTGTTCCCATCACGTCCGGGATTGCCACGAAATCCGTGACCCAAACCCCCACATTTAGCTCAGCTGGCGAGTCACCGAGGGTGCGAGACGAGGGAGAGGCAAAGAGGAAGCTTCAACAGTACCAGCGCGACATGATTGCCCAGGCTACTTTAGCGGCGAGGAAAGTGTTGGGAAGTGATGAGAATTCAACTCTGACGCTCCCAGGCTTTCCGGTTCCCGGGTTGCCAGCTGGTGCTGCACCAGCCACAAACCCGATCTCCCCCCGCCTAAGACCGCTGGGAAGTCCGGGCCCCGTTACGCCTATGGAACTAGAGGCAACGGATGGCTCATATCTCGATAAAGGACGGGATTCGCATGCAGTTGGAAATACGAGCCGGGATGCAGACTGCTCTCGTGCAATGACCTCCGAGGAGCGAATGCAATCGGCACCGGGGTCATATATGGCTTCTCCGGCCTACTAGCTTATCGTGGCACTCAAAGACGTCTGGTCGGCGTTTAGCCGTAATCTACGTGATGGCAAAATGCAGTTTGTGGTTCAGATCGGTTGTCTTGTCTTTTTTCTCTTCTTTTTTCTTCTTCGGTTCCTTGTCTTAACCCTTCTTCTTTTCGACAACTGGCTGAACACAAACACTCTCTGGGAACTGATATTATAGCGAATGCATCACAGGCCACACATGTAGATTTATAACGTACTCATGAAATAGACGATGATTGTATATGACTTCCGTTTCCTCGTGCTTACCGTGCTTGCCGAATTTGATTCCTTGCACACGCCCTAGAATACCTTACATTGACTGCACTTGGTATATGGTGTAAGGAATGTCTACGTCCCATGTTGGAGTGTGTTGAATGCTAGGGCTGTCTTCATTTCTTCGCGATCAATGGAGGGGAGAGGATTGATAGAGCACGCATGGATAGAATGAACATGCAAACCCAGGAAATGTCCGCGGGTTGTCTCATTTGAGTCGAGGCTTCACGCGCATCTTGACTCTGGTTCATTCATTCTCCAGCCATGATTAACAACCGAGGTACCTGATTAGTAGCCACAAGGCCAAGGGTTTCCTCGGAGGCAAGTTCATGGTCCGTAATAGGGTTTAAACTTTACACGCACGGTAAAGAAGGCCTATATGACATTTCCAGCTACGTAGGCTTGCAATAGTTGGCTGGAAAGCTCCCCCGGACTCCTCCTAGTTCCCCAACCCACCAGTCCTGGTCTGTCTTTGTCTTCTTGATGACCTTGATCAAGTCACCTTCGCGGAAGGACAAATCGTCGGATCCTTGCCCGGGGAAGTCATACAAGGCGACGACGAACTCTTCTACCAGGGTAACCTTCTTGGGCGGAGGGGGAGGCGGCGGCTTTTTCCTGGCCGCGACATTTGCAATCGTGGAAGACGTACGTGCCGTAGCATGCCCAAAGTAGTCGGCGGCAGCTCTAGGCCCTGGCGAACTAACGGCAGAGGAATCGCTCAGTCCCGTTGCGACAGTGAAATCCGTAGCCACGCCGGACCCAACAACAGTGCTAGCCGGGGCTGGGCTGCGTTGACGTGGAGGGCCGTGATACCCTGAAGGCGAGTGGGGGATTAGCCTCGGCCGTGGCGGCCCGCCGGCCGGTATAGCTCCAGGTGTGGAACGAGTCACACCGTTCCTTGTGTCTCCCTTCGTTGCGGATACTGGTGCATTCCTGCTTCGCTCGTCTCCGACCCTCATGGGCTGCAGAATCACGCGACCACTTCTGATTATTGCAAGGGACTCAATTTCCTTTTGGATAGGCCGAAATCTCGTTTCCCAGTCAGATATGACCATATCCATCGGTGGTGATGGGGATTGGAAGTTGTTTTCTAAGCAGTAGTGATGTACTGCGGTGTAGGCTAGACCGAGTAGACGATTCTGTATGGAGATTATGGTGGCCAAGAGAGGAGGTACAATCCTAAACGAGGCTTCTATAACGGGCGGAAGAGATTCTCTGAGATGGGTGTCAACGATGGTAAACTCCTGTGGATGGTGCGTCTTGGGGTTAGCCTTGCATCGATCAACATGCCACAGCTCGCATGGGGTCTCGTACCTCTGAAAGACGATCGAGGTCCTCTTCAGCCTTATGCATTTGGGCATCTTCCTTGGCCGACTTTCCGGGCTTGCGCTGCAGCTTTTTGACCTTCTCTTGTTGCTTCTCATAATCTAGCCGTTTATTTTCCCTCTTCTTGATCGTCCGACGGATCGGTTGTATAGCATCACGGGCGTCGCTTCCAGGCTTCACAACCCCGGCCTCGAATGCCGACAACTCTGCCACCATATCATCTTTGATATCCGCATACGCTTGTCGTAGATTGAATGATCGAATCAGCAGCGGCTCTGGTGTAGACTCGGCACGGCGACCGTGGCCGTCTGACGCCCCAACAATTGGATCGTAGAGAGTAACATATTCGGATGCTGCCCCCAATTGGGCCATGACCATTCCATGCCAAGCATCCCGGAGAGATCTTGCCTCTTCGACCAACTATTCCAAGATCGGTAAGAGATGGAAGCATTAGCGCAATTCTAAAGCCGGCGTGTTCCGTCTACAAAGTACGAAGTAAGTTATGTGATGGGGAGGTGTACGCTCGTACCTTGGCTAGGAGTTTGTCGACATCCTCGTAATCCTTGAGCAAAACAGAAACGCGGGCGTTATCGCCAGGGCTACGATGCATGAACTTTCCAAACGTTCTTGTCATGGAATTCATTGTGATGAAGGCAAGAAGAAGTCACTTGACCTCGAAGAGAAAGATTCGTGGCAAAATGAGTATTGAAGTGCTGAACAAGAAATGAAGCAATGCACCTTGTTTCGGATCCTCGAGTCCGAGTGTGCACTTGGAAAGGGATTATGATCAAATGAGGAATGATGATAAAGAATTGAGGGATCCGGCACAGCAACTGCGGGACCATTTATAATGCACTGGTAACCCAGGCCTTACCTTGAAACAACTGCAGAAGAGGCACAAGACGGAGATGCTCCATCAACAGGAGGAAAGGAGGGCGGGATCTAAGAATCAAGACGGATGTCAATTTGAATTGATTGCATGTAGCATGGGAATCGAACGTCACCTCGAACGAGTACAAGTACGAATGAAGGAAAGCGGAAGCAAAGTCATCAAATCAATATTGAGCCTGGCTCGCCCCTCGCAAACCCAGCAAGGCCCTTTTGTTGGTTGTTTTGATCCTCTGTGCGAACAAGTACTTTGTAGTAATAGTGGCGCCACTGCCTGACGTTCGCCCCCATAAAAGTACTAGTCCTACAGTGGTGGACATAGCAGACTGATAGACTGCGCTGTCAAGTGTCAAATAATACCCCCCAGCAAAGTTAACTGCTTGCAGGCTAGTTTAATTGACTTGTCTGCGACACTTGCGTACTCAT
The DNA here is from genome assembly GCA_034774675.1 of Scedosporium minutisporum. NCBI lineage: Eukaryota > Fungi > Ascomycota > Sordariomycetes > Microascales > Microascaceae > Scedosporium > Scedosporium minutisporum. The sequence continues at coordinate 30,099 of SJVG01000244.1, forward strand.
TCGAGGGGGATCAATTGACGTCATGAGCAAGATCTAGTTTAAACTACAAAGTAAGATTAAACTAAACTAATAACGTGGCCCCCAACGGTGTGAACGACTGCAACTGTGTGCTGCCTGCCCAGCCCAATCCTCCAATGGTTGTATCACGTGATTTGGCGTTCGGACCGCCGCGTTGCCTTCTTGCGGCGGGTCTTGGTGATTCTTGTTGCTGGCAATTTGCGTGCCCCACTACCTCAGCACTCTTCGAGACGCGCTTCTTTCCCCTTTCTCCCCAAAGATCTCGTTTGCATCAATAATACGCCCCTTCGACATAATGCTCTCAAGTAGCTTACAAAGACCACGCATTGCAACGGTTCCCTCCCGCAATCTCTGTCTGCTTCTAGAACTCCCGCCAAACTTGTCTAATCTTCTCGCCGATGAGGCTATGCGGCTGCAACCCCTCAAATGACTCCGGCTTCGCCAGGCCCGGGGACGCCTAAGACCGCCACAGTCCTTGATTTCAGATGCCTTTTCACCCATGACCTCAAACGAAAACGGAAACGGTGGCAAGATGGCCGCCTCACATTCCACACATTTAATCAACGCGTTATGGTGTACGACCAAGATGGAAATTTCATCGGCGATACCCATTGGCGTGGGGCCGATGCCATTTACGATGGAGATGAGATGCAATTGGATAGAGGAGGTGTTATTGTTCAGGTCTCTGAATTAATGGGCAAGAAGGAGCAAGATCTCTCTGAAATATTTGCGAAGCGGCCGAGGCCTGTGGCGCAGACCCCCGAAGCGCACACTCTAGTCTTTGAGAACGATCCAGCTCATAATTCGACCCCTCTCCCACGATCCAGGGGCTCCTCTCTGCAGAAAATCCTGTCTACTCCCGGTCGCCAACTTGGACGAGCTGTTATCCCGTCCATTTCTCCCTTCGAGAAACGCCAAGCTCTCCGGCGTGAGCCTATTCGAGACCCTGAAACCCCTCCTCACAAGCGGACAAGACTCAATTCTACCCAACTCCGAAAGAGCTCTTACGCCGCAAGCCTATTTGGTGCGCCGCTTAACCTCTCGAGTCAGCCGAGCAGTTCTGTTGTCTTGGTACACCAGGGGCGGCCTGGAGAGGCGTCTTCAAGTATAGTCCAAGCTCGGCCAGCGGAACTCGGATCACTGGTCGCACCGCCATCGGCAGGTCTGCACTCTAAAGGGTTTGGTTCGGTGCCAAGTGGAGTTCCAATATCGTCTCTAAAATCCTCCCGAACGGAAGGGCGGGGGACTAAGAAGTCTGAGAAGGAAAGCGAGCTTGTACGACAGGAATCGGCGGGCTTACAATACACTTACCCAGTAACGTCGGTAGTGCCAGATTGCGTTCGGATTGACACCACCCCGAGAGGTGAAATTCTCCCATCCGAGCCAGCCCAGGGATCAGGAGCGAATCATCTAGGCAGAACAATTCCAGTCAAGGGCGACCGGAGGGGGAATCAACCGAACCGTACTCCAGGACTGGGGATCGCCCACAACGCCCGCCAGACGATATCGGTAGCCCGCTCCAGCCCTTCAAGGGCGCCGACAGTAGAGCTGCGGCTTGGGTCCTTCCAGAAGCGTGGACTTCTAATTTCCAAAGCGCCCGTGCCTAAGGTGGCGATGTGTAAGAAACGCTCGCAAGCCGTAACGCAACGTCCTATCCTAACTATGGAAGACCCCGTATCTAGCGCTCCAAATAAGGAGACCCGCGACGAGCAGGCCCCGTCCAGAGTGGACGTCCAGGGCCGCAATCAACCATCGCGATCTGAGCAACTCGACTTTCAGAAGGACTCACTAGAATTGAGCTGTACAGGGGCCATACAACCCAGAATCGGTGGAGTGGAAAGAAATCTCCTCTCGGGTGGCCCCACCGAAAGCTCCAATCCGATAAGAAGTGATCAGCTTGGCACCAAGGGCGGGCCATGGAGCCGCGAGGCACACGACCTTTTAGACCTGGGGCGGCCAACGCAAGTAACGTGACGACGCCTGTACCGTTATGTGTTACATACCCTAGCAGGAGACAATCCAGTCCTCGGGGCGATTTCACCACAGGTCGGAAAAATTCCACGGATCGGCGTAGTCCTTAGTCCAAGCACAAGTTCCTTCTCTTATCCCAGGCCGCATTTCGACATGATACCTTGTCTCTACCTGATTGCTTCCACTACCAACAGGCCAAGGGAAGTAGCAAATCATAAGGGACTCAATTGGCGACAGACTTTCGGCATTGCAGCATAGCTCAGCCGTCCATGTTCTCGAATAGACTTGACGGCCTGATGCTTGGTCTCATTGATATCCTACGCTGGGAGCCAAATCGTCCTATACTAGATGCTACAATCCATTCTCCAATTCTGGACGGCACCGGTCCTCGGGCTATCAACACCCAACATTCCGGTTCTACAGGCCCGCATAAGGAGCACTTGTGAACTCTTAGCTTTCACTGAGATTGAGGGCCGGGAATAGCGGCGCGACCGAACTCGGAGTCGTTCTATTCCGCATCGTCTATAGCCTACCCAATTTGAAGGTCAATTGACCAGCACAGTTGTGAAGCTGCGCATAAGCATTCGAGGTTTGAAGTCCATAGGGAAAGTTGTGGGGGACGTACTAGTGGACGGGCTTGCAGCTTGATCGCTTCCTATGGTGGGTGCCAATGGAGAACCTAAGCGTAGGCTGTTATCACATTATTAAGTGGACGATGCCTTTAAAGCCCTTAGATAAGAATAGAATCAAGATTGATCCAGAATTTACGAGTAGCGGAAAAAGTATACTTCACCGTATCAGCCATCAGCAAATAACTAAAGCGAAGGTCCTCACCTTCTTCGTAGCACCAATGGTAAGAAGTTATGATGGTGAGAAGGTTTCAGTGTTGTTGATGAAGTTCTCGACAAGCGTGTGTGTTGATCATCCATCGTCTGTCGTGCTACTTGTTAGCAGTGGCTGTGGTATTCCCGCCACCAGGAGAAATGAGAATCCAATGTTGGAGTGGCGATGGCGTTTCCCAGTTCATTCACATAACCCAGGAGTGAGGATTGAGCAAGAGACATGATCAATTAATGTGCTAAGACCTAGAGAGTGATGGTACTTGTCCAAACCGCGAAGTTTGGTTGCCAGAGATTATATATTTTCGGGTTTAAAAAGTTGCTTGAACCTGATCTATCTCGCTCTCATATGTAGCGTTGCGTGGGGGATGGGTTGATGAAGACAACTGCACTGCCACCTTGGGCCAATATCGATGTAGTTTATGAGTAAAGCCTCACTGTGACTCCGCAAACCAGCCACAGCGGGAGAGGGAGGGAGTGATGAGGTTGGGATTGATCCTCTGCAACTCTTCATTTTATTAGCCCAGAAAAAGGATCCGACAGGTACTTGTTTAACAGGTAGTGCATACCCTCAGACGGAAACACAAACTCCTCTCCTCACATGGTACACATCATCTTCTGGGAGTCCAGTGTACTTTGTTCGCATCACACCTTCGAAGTACGCACTCTCTGGAGTATTACAAAGTACACAATTTACTTTGTACTTCGTAGATTAGAACGTCAGCTCATAACAGGGGACGCCTTACACAAGTCCCGCATCGCCTCACCTCCCAAGTTTCCAGCAATTCAAGGCCCCTCGTGGGTTCTACGGATTCTATCAAGTGATTTCGTACCTAACCTGCCCCCACATTCTCATCTCTGATAAACTACATACCTGCAAGGGGGTTCTGGAGGAAACGGTCGTCCCCGCCCATGAACCGAGTTTATGATTTCGATGAAGGAAGACGGATTGAGGAGTACATTTACAAGTACTTCGTACACTAATGTCTTCGTCGTTTTACGAGATTCGTCCTTCTTGAACCGGATCTGACGCAGGATTGACTCACCCGGCGAAAAAAAGCTCTGGCCAGTAACAGGATAAAGTCGAAAAAGGCGCGGCCCAATAGGATGCACTCAATCTCGGCGAGCCGGAAAGGGATTAGCGTGGTTCATCGTCCCGCACTTGTGCTCAGCCATGCCAAGCATTGCAAGCCCTCCCCCGGTTCCAGGGGATCTTGTGTAATCGATCGAGAACAGGTTGAACATCCAAAGCACTGAAATACCAGGCATCGTCCGTCATCCCGTTCGTAATAATCCGCCAACCTTTTCTCTCTGATCCGTCCTCTCTCGAAACGACTCTCCTCATCTTCAGTCTCGGGAATTCTCTGCGTGCATCAGTCCCCCCAGCACCATTAGATGCCCTAGTAAGAGAGCATTGCTCTTAGCCCAAAGTTTTCCGTATCCGACACGGATCCGCTCGATTTTACGTCTTCTGTGAAAGGGAATCGACACATTTGATCCTTCGTCATCTTTAAATTTTGTTTTCCGCGGCTCCCCTTCTACAATTCCGCGAATCCGTAGAACATTCAGTGGCAACCGCCGACCTACCTCATCCTTCACTTCATACCTAGGTATGCCAACTAGATCAATGACCCATCAGATCTACCTCCCTCTTACCATGTTTTTTAGGCCTTGGATTTTCAACACCCCGACTTAGCATGGCTCACTTCGGTCAAGCTGCTAGCCCTCAAGGCTTCTACGTCTTCCAGACGGCCCTCGGGTGCCCGCTGCAATTCCACCCCAGCCTCGGTACTCCCGAACTGGACAGCCTGATGGATGCCTATCTCCCTTGTCCCGCATCGATGCAGGAGAAGCGAGCTGCCGTATCCGTAGACTTTTTGGAGAACTACAGGTGCACTGGCCAAAGCATCAAGTTCTATCAAGTTCCCGATTGCCTGCTGCCATCCTCTGCTAGCTCGCCCAGCAGTCTTCAGGACTCTGGGTACGGCTCGAGCTTCACGGCCTCGCCTATTGCGCCGACTTGGTCCTGGGGCCCGACTATCTGCTCAACTAGCGCCTCTACCCCGTCCCCGTCCTTAGTTTCCACAACACCTCAGACCTCCTCTCGCAGGCATCCGCGGCCAACAACTCACCGAAGCCCGACGTCATCTCATCATCAACTAGGTGACTTTTCCCATCTTCCTGGGATGAAAATCCTTACCAAGGACGGCCGGGATGTTACGAACAGTGCACCCCGGGGATGTAAGACCAAGGAGCAGCGTGATCACGCACATTTGATGCGCATCATCAAGGCGTGCGACTCGTGTAGGCGAAAAAAGGTTCGCTGCGATCCGAGCCACCGAAGTGCGGGCGGTGTCGGTCTTCGGCCAACATCGTCGTCACTGAGGCAAACCAAGAAATTGAGGGCGGGGAACAGCACTACTGTGCCCGAAGCTTCACACATCATCTCTAGGCCGGAAACCTTGGTTTCGCTAACCTCACCTTCCCCGCTTCCTCCTTCGGTTCCGCCACCGACTGTCAGCCCCAGCGCCGACTCTTCCATGCCAATCGACGTCTTCGATCCCGCCTGGAACGAGTTTGCCTCGTTCGGCGATCCTCTCCTTGATCCAGCCGTTCTGGACAGCTTTGATGTTCTCCCTGATCCCGAAGCCTTCATTCCGTTCACTGGCTCGCAGCCATCCCTTACCGCGGTCCCATTCGGAGATCCCAGCGAACTAGAGGCGAAGACGACATTGCCTTCACCAACGCTCCCCTACCTCGACAAGAACGACACTCCTCATTACTACACGGACTTCGATCTCTACTCTCCCAGGTCGAGCGTGTCAGATGTCGAACCTGTATTTGCTAATTTCCCTCAGACTTCTCCGCTAGAATTCCAACAGATTGACGGCGAAAAATCCGACGCCCTCAATACCCAACCTCCACCTAGCTTAGTTCCTCGTTCGAGCGATCACCATGTTGATCGCGATGAGGACCGGGTTACCACGCGTGTCCGATCATGGGTCCTGAGAGACGCATCATGGTCGACTTCATCTCCGATTTCAGCAGGAGCTTCGGCCAATGTTCATGACGCCGAATGCCCCCCTACATCTCTTCAGGCGAACGCCGTCCAGATTTTGCGCGAGACATATGGCAACCAAGTTGGCTCCTTATCTCTCGCGGAACAAACATTGGGCGCCGACCTCGACCATCAACGACCCCAACCTCATGACATAGGCCCCATTCTCCTACTCCGATCATCGAGAGGGACGGCTGTAACGGAAACCAATCCAGGCGTCAACCACTGCTCAGTAACGGAGGTCTCTAGCCCCGCACGCTCCATGCTGGACGAACCACTCGGCCCCTCTAGTACCCACTTGGATGAGCGTGGCATAACCACCGATGTGCAGCATCTTACCCATTGGCCAACGACCCTGGAAAACAGCGAAGACAGTTGCCATTCAGAACCAACATCCGATCTCCTCTCCACATGTATTCGGGCAGTGGATTCTGCCAAGATGGTACCTTCCTCTTCTGCACCGACAGTCGAATCTCTGAATGACGTACAAGATATGTACACATCGGAAAGGGTCGACTCCCGAGACCGCCTGTACAAGACATCTGCTATTATTGCAGCGAGCGCAATAATACCGACCGAGGAAAAGAGCAGTTCCCTACTTATGTCGACCAGCCTTTCGATATTCACGATGGGAATTCTCGCCATCCTCATCTTCGTCTCGTCTTGGTCTCGTCTGATTATTCCTTCAGGTGCCTCGCAATTGCTTCGACTGTTACCATTGCTTCTCACACCTACATTCTCACACACGTCCCGAAGTATTCTTCAGGATAACAAAGCTGTCAAGGCCACCGCCCCCCGAACGACACGTCTTCTCCCATCACTGTTGGCGCCAATTGTAGCAGGGTCCTCAGGTCGTCTATTCTAGTATCGGGTACATCATGTGGGGTATGATGTGTCAACAACCCGTGTCTTACGTTGTTGTTTCTCGATTTTCGAATCTCTTTACGAGATAGTTAAGACCGGCGAATTGTGCCCACCAGGTCACTTCATGAACGAGATTGGTGTTCTGTACAGTCTGGCAGTGAGGATATTCGATTAGGGAGATTATTCCAATACAGGATTAATATTGCATTAACACGTAGCTTACCTAACCCATTGCAAACAGTGTCCCCTCTAATTTGAACAATGAAGTCATTGCCCTGTTGCGTTACAGTAAAACCAAAGATCTTTTTTTTTCCCCCAATTCTAATTTTAACTGTTTCAGCCTTCATTCTCAATGTGTCGATATTTACCACGAGCTCTATGAGCTCTATTTTTGTACCTGACAGGTCCCTCAGTAATAATAAGCTGTCTCTCCCTAGGATTTGAAAGGGCTGTTGGAAGTGAAAGGGTGAACCGGGGTGTCTGGTGACTCCACCCTCTTTGATGGTCACTTTTTTTTTTTTTTTTTTTTTCACTTTAGAACAACCTCAATGCAAGTTGAAGAACACAGCACAGCTCAAGTTCTCATTTCTAACTTCAATCAGTTAAGACAGCACTTCTCCCATTATTATCTGTAGTTTTACCTCTGTATACTAAACTAGATCTGGATTATTAGCTAACAACTGGAGCAGGTGGCGGAAAATCCTACTAAGTGGCTTTGCCTCCAAACAGACAATGTTAGGCTTTATCATTCATTCTCCCTGTGCTCTCAATAGAATCTGTTAATAGTCTTGGGAAACTGATAGAAGTCCCTGGTTATAACTGTATCAGCAATCTCTTAGGACAGGGCTGCTTTGTTTTGTTACAGGATATAATTCCACACCAGGAAGGCATCAGCTATTGATATGCGGTTTGTACTAGCAACAACCCCATATCCAAATCTGCCCGCCAAAACACTGCTGCAGATTTTAGTCTAGGAGCATCACAGAATTTTGAAGCTCTCAAGCGTACCTCAGGCCAGCTAGAAACTGCAGGCTTGAGGTGAGACCGCTTTGAGCAAAGAACAAGAAAACCGAAAGGAATACCCGATGTTCTTGTGGGTTCTGTGGCATTCTAGCCCTTGGCCTCTCAGTTTCACCTTCAAAGCTCCTCGGGGCTGTTTTGTTCTATGCCCTCCAAGAGCTCTCACAGCCGCCACCAGCAAGAAGACAATATTCATTATAAGACATGGCCAAAAGAAGAAGGAGCGTGGAGGCTAGAGGGCCTGGGCAGCAGCCACGACCCGCACACCTCAAGGTGAAAAGTGCCCTAGCATCCGCCACTCTATTCCTCGCCTATGTCCCGAGGAAACTACGGCTCATATCCTCATCCCTCCGATCAAAATCCGCCATAGGAGCATCTTCCAGCAGTTCTGATATCCCAACACATCCAGTTGGCAGCCAAACATCTTTCACCTTGCCAGCTAGACGTCACACCGATCAAATGAAGCTGGCGGATGAGACAGTTACCGCCATGCCGCAACCAGCTGGACTCAAGGAGGGGATTCCCTCGGTCGACAGTCTCCCCGCCGCAGTCCCCCTCTTATCTCTCTCGGAACCTGCGCTGCCTGCCAAAAATCTGGCCATACAACCGCCGAACCCTCCTGGAAGGACCGAAGAGGAGAGGCAGGCCCATCAGAACTTCACCAATGAGGCCCTTGAGATGGTGCGTATCGCCCGGCTGCTGTGGCCGCTGAGGCGCCATTCACCACTTCCCCGAATGGCCATCTATGCCGCCATTTCTTATAACTAATCCCCATGTGTAGGCACGCCTAGCCCTTCGCACCAACGAAACACCTGTGGGCTGTGTCCTCGTCCACAACGGCACTATCATCGCAAAGGGCATGAACGCTACAAACATAACACGAAATGGCACTCGTCACGCAGAGTTCATGGCCCTCGCCGCCCTTTTGGCTCGCCCAAGATTACCGGGTGTGGCCTTTACCGACGTCGGTGATGCTAATAGTTCTGAACGCTCGACAGAGGAACAAGGCAACGTCAAGAGCGAGATGTCAGTAGATCATGGCATGTCCCCAGAGCAGGGATATCTCTACCCGTACGGCCAGAAACTACACCCCTCTCGAGAAGTCGATAAGTCAATCGTGCAGGAGTGCATCCTCTATGTAACCGTGGAGCCATGTGTCATGTGCGCCTCTCTGCTCAGGCAGCTAGGGATCAACAAGGTATTCTTCGGCGCGGTCAATGATAAGTTTGGAGGCACTGGTGGGGTCTTCAGCATCCACAATAACAGTGTTCCAACGAGCTCAGACCAGGCCAGTCCACAAGGGGATGGCGGTAATATCGAGCATGGGTTTGAGGTGGAGGGAGGTTGGGGTCGCGACGAGGCTGTTGGCCTCCTCCGCCGATTTTATGTTCAGGAAAATGGCAGAGGTAAGGAACTGGCCCAAGGTCGTCATCTCAAGGAGTTGCCGTCGTCTAACTTGAGTTACCATGATATTAGCACCGATTCCACGGAAGAAAGAGGGACGTGCAGCACGTCTTGCCGCCCTAGAACGCGATACCAACGAACCCTCGGCGTCTTCTGCCACTCCTTACACAAGCGAGACCACCAGTTGCACCCAATCTCAAGCACGAAACGAGCAACTCAGTGCGGATGATGATGGAAGCCTCGCCATCGCCCAATCGGCGGAGACAGCCTCACAGCCTCCATCTTCCTAACCTAGATTTGGCGCGCTTCTTATCGCCATCGGTCACACAGCTTCTCCACATGAATATTTAACCAATCCTCCTCGGAGGGACCGATCGGAAATTTACCCCCACGTGGCCCGAGAACAATACTGCCTTCTTAACTTTGGTATGAGTGCTACCATCCGCGGCTAGTCATGTACCTGGCATCTTCAACTCGTATTTTCAACCTGCAATCCCCAATTAGGATCAGATACTATAGCTCAAATGGGTGGAGGAAGTATCTGGCGGGCTGAGAAAGATTCTGGGCCTGTGTAATGATACGTCAAAGGACATGTTTTAACGCACCCGGTCTACTTTCTTTTCTTTTCGGTCCTAGTACATTCCGTTGTGCCCCTAAAGTAGTGTATCCTCACTACCTCGCGGAGATAGTTAGAAGGTATAACAAGTATTCTATGGGGTGTACAATTTCGAGAATGCCGGTTTTATATCTTCTGGATGCTTAAGAGTGTCCTTGATTTGGACCAACAAGTGTCCCATCACTCTATATCATGAATGCCTTGAGTATATCCGTAACCATCGGCCCTCGACATGAAGAACATCTCGTATAGGACGGCCGTTTCTCGAAAATTAACTTGGATTAAGTCTGATTTGGACACTTAGCATCCTCTATCGCCCCGTCCTTAAGGACAAATAGGTCAGTACTCACTCATCATATTACACCTCGAGTGCCCCGACCAGCAGATCCTCTTCATTGGAACGTGAACGAGACTGCCGGAAGATATACTGTCCCTTGTGGGCGACCATTTGGTCAAGGAGGCAGAACCGCGAGCTAATCAGGCCATTTTTTGCATCACACCTTCCCGGCGTATCTACTGCATTGATGCCGGATCAATGACTCCACTCGGTAAGCGTAGATGGTAAACGGCGTCACCATGAGAGTTGATAACACCCTGGACTCGTTCGTTCTCATCCATGGGTGCAACATGGTAGGAATCAGAGGCAACCTGACTGCCAGGACTCGACCACATCATGGTCGAGCTCAAGATCCCATGTACCACGCCATTAGGGTGTAGCATGCCTATTCGCTTTCCCCCTGTGATAAATGACTGCACATGCCTCTCTACCGTTACTATTCCATGGTATCAAACTTTTCAGCAGCGGCATGTTCCACGCAGTTAAACCAACAATACATAACAATATAGAAATCTCCTTTTCAGGAGCTGTCCGTTTTAGTATTGATGGTGTGAGGATTAATGATTGTAGGTGATGCCAGGTATAAGACAGTTGACAAGAGTCTAAAAATTGCTGAGCATCGATCATGTATGAAACAGAGAGATGTCCAAGGCCATGATTTCCGAACAGGAGGCTCTAACCAACGTGGGGTCTGCGTTCCAGTTGATAGTTAGAAGGTCCGAGTAGAGCGGATCGTTTCGTAGTGCTAACACAAGATGGTCATTGAAATCCTGAAAGACTGACACATTTTTTAATGTGGCTCAGTAGGGCGTCTTGAGCCGCAGAGAATAGTCTTAACGAGGCACTAGATGGCAATCGAATAGGCGGTCGATACAGTAGCATACCTGTATCACACATGAACTTCAACAGGCGCCGCCAAGCACGATACGGCTCATAGACAAAACGTTCCAATCGAGGGTGTCTCTCCCACGACGTATCACAAGCCTGGTAACTGCGTGAACGTGAGGGTGATTCTTTCGGGAGGCATGAGCAGAGAGGGGAGAAGAGTCTCAATATAGCCGAAGGAAGAGGAACCTCGGCCTACTAGCCATTGACCCAGCCGTGATTTGGGTCATGCCATCTAGTAGCAACTTCCTGCTTCGGGCTAAACCTCCGTCGTCTTCATGTTTAAGCCCGAAATGATAGTTTCTGAACCAGTTTTCCGAGTCGCTGGGTGAATAGGCGTTTAGCTCTAATGTCAGTCGACTTGTGGGCTGCCAGTGCTAAGAACTGAAAACAGCTTCAATTCTACAACTTCATTATTATATTACTCCTGGTCCCCTTCAGCTATGATGCTGAGTGCATCACTGTCTAAACTAACCCAGGAGCTCTCGATCAATCAGGACTGCACGCACCCACTTACTCACACATAGAAAAAGGGCCCTGGAAACTCTCTAATAGGGATATAGTTCACTGGCTTCACTATAAATTTCGACATATGCTACCAGAGGGCTGTCCTGTGAAACTCCGACCTAACGATCGACAGACCCCAACCCTAAGGCAGGCAGCTCATATCACTCACTAATAAAGGTATACTAGCGTATCTTCCTGGAAAATGTACTACACATCTTTGGTGTCAGGCCCCTCGCAGAGACACTTCAATACTTTAGCCGCCCTTAGAAAGCCACCCAGAGGAAGAACTGCTCGGCCGGGGCTCGCACCCATTTCTCCACCTCTTGCGACATTATCTTTGTAAGTTTACGGACGTGGCGATCACCTTCTTCCAGCTGCCACTCGGAGCCTGATTTGTCCATGATGGAGCGCGCGTTTTGTAGCCACATCTCCTCGACTAAGGCGGGGGCATTGGATAGGATATTGATATGCCCTCGGTGCAGCTCGTGAGACTTGGCCGCCTCAGAAAGCCAATAATCTATCGAGGCGAGCTCCACGGTCCGGTCCCGTGTGAGGATCTGATTTGGCGAATGTGGTCCGCTCCCGTCAAACAAGGCGTTCCTCGTTGATAGTAAGAGGGTGAGGGGCGGTAAGAGTTGACCTTCTCCAAAGGCGTCAAACTCTAGCCTCTTGCGAGTGTTGATACCCGTCACGCCTCCTCTGGAGCTAATGACGTACGGCGGCCACGTATGGCGGCCGTTCCGTAGCTCTAACCATAAATCGCTTAGCAATGCATCCTGTGGAAAACTTCTGTAGATGATTTCCTGCTCATTGTCGAGTTTCGCTTGAGCTCCCTTGTCCTTAGCAGCTCGTTTTGATATGTTCTCGAGAGCAGCGAGGGCAGCTCGCGCGAGCACATCCAGAGCATCTTCACATTCTGTGTAAATACCCGACTTCCACGGCGTTGCCCAGTAACCAAGCTGGATGTCGATTTGAGAAGCCCAGAAAAACGTTAGGATGTTCGTAGACGTTCGTCGGTGGTCCGAAAGATGGCGAGGATAAGCGCGATCCTGTAGGTCGCTCCAGAATTCTGCGGTGTCAGGCAGTGGTGCTACGCGATGGTGGTGGTGATACACATGCCTAAGCGGTTCAACGGGCTCGCCGCTTTCGTCACTTTCTGACTCGTCGTCCTCTTCCTCGGTGGGAAGCTCTGGATCTCGGACTCAGTACCATGGCAGCGCCAGTTGAGGCTTTACAGGGTTCTCCTGCTGCTGGTCCTCATTTTCATTGCCTTGGAGTACTTCTTCTGCCTCACCCGGCTGCTCTTCACTTACTCGCTGGTCCACATCTTCATTTCCTCCGAGTTGCCCATCCGCCTCACCTTGCCACTCTTCCATTGGCTGCGGGCTTTCCCGGTCCCCCGTTGGAGGGCTTCCAGGCCTGTCCTTAATTTCAGCCTCCTACTCATCAGTAACCACCGCAGCCCTCGGAAGTTGATCACCAGCGAGCACGGCGACCCCAGGATGTTGCTTCTCTGAAACCACGACGACACCAGGGAGTTGAGAGGGCGCAACCGCGGGGACTCTGGGGAGTTGAGAGGCGGTATAGTCCCCGGTGACAATCTAAGCTCCATCAGCTCAACCCAATAGCGTATAGTCTACAACTTAGCGACAATACCTACCTTGAACGAAATTTGTAAGTCTCCCCTCTCAAGAACCGCCATGACCCGGGCCCAAGTAACGCACTTATCTATCGGCACAAAGTGTTTTTATCCTTTAGGTCGTATATAACAAGTTTCGAGGGATCATAACCGTCCGGCGCTTCAGGGGGTGGCGAAAGCATTCCGGGCGGAGGGTCTGGCGGCCGTTCCAGGTAACTCCTGGGGTTTGTCCTCCATCTCAGTCCGAGAGACTCGCAGTGGCGCTTTCCCTCAGTGTAGGGCCTCTCGGCTATACTAGCAATGCCTTGAAGTCGCCTAAGACACGCTTTGCTCATGTCACCGCTCTGAAGTCCTTTCATTGCCGACCGAGGCGCCATGGCAAAGGCGGTGAAGTGAATCATGTGCCCTAGCATCGGGTGGGCGCTCGGCTGTATCACACCCGACGGCCCCGTCATCTCGAGACACCCGGGGTGGCCTCGGGATCAGAGGCCGGCTTCCCAAATGGATTGGGCAAGCTGGTAATCGCATGGGCGGGAAATTGTCTCGGATTACCAGGATTCTCCCAGTAGCCGGACGGAATGAATATATTAGGCATCTTGAATACGATCCGGAAGCGGAACTGGCTCCATACCCAGATACGACAGCCGGCATGGCCAAGCATGGGGCCCCAAACCGACTTTTCGCATTTGCGCATGCTCTGGGCGGTCGAGAGATACTGCTAGGACACTTGTGCCGAAGCGATGAGTAGCGCAACCACGGCTACAACAAGGGCGGCGCAGCCCGCTATACTGGAGCTGTCCATTGTCACCGTCTTGCGCTGGAATCTCGAGCTCGCACAAAGAGAGGCAAGAATTGAGATACAATAATCCGATAGTGAGCTAAAATCTTGCGCTTATATCCAAAGATGTGTGTTATGGCAGACAAGGCTCGCACCGTTGCATTGCAAGGACTGAGATGCACAGAGATGGTGATGGCGACGGCTCATTCGACGCTCGACGCCCGATGGCGCACATGCAGACGTCCCAACTCGATAAGTCCCTGGGATTGGCAGCGCCAGCATGCTCGACGAGTCCGTGAGACCCTCTCAATGCATCCACCTCCTCCATGAGCAATGGCCATCGGCAACCAAGTGTTGCTAGCCATATCAAGACTTGGGTTGAGACAACAGGAGAGTATCTGAAAATTGTCAACGAGGGGTCTGAGGCTTAGACCTTCACTCCAACGAGAAGATCGTAGCCATTCATTCCTTCCTTCACGTTGGTACTACTTCCCAGTAGCCCTCTAGTAGTGTCTTGCTTTCGAGGCCTCAGTACTATTAGGAGGAAGAGGGAACTATAAATTTTCTATAAGAAGTATTAAATAATTATAT
>SJVG01000245.1:0-40575 GCA_034774675.1 Scedosporium minutisporum
CCTCATCGCTATCCCCCCCAATACTATACCGATCCTTCGCCTCCGTCGGCGTCACAAGATGCAACTCATCCAACTCACTCTCATCAAAATCCCCCGCCTCAACATCCCTCTCCCTTCCACCTCCCCTCCGCGTCCTAAACGCTTCAAGACCCGAAGCGGCAGAAGCCGCAGCGCCCCCACGACGGCGCGGGGCTCCACCGACGGGTCCGCCGGGGTTGGTTTCGAGCCCGCGGTATCCCCTGCGCTTCCGTCGTTCGCGCCAGACGTAGTAGCCCCAGACACAGAATCCAACCGAGGCGAGAACGAGGACGATTTCGCCCGAGCGGCGATACGCTTGCCACTTGGCATCCTGGATGGCTTTTTCCTGCTCGTCGTCGATTTCGGGGGAGGACGCGGGTGAAGAGGAGGAAGAGTCCGCCGGTTTCTTGACGGGCGGCACGGAGGTCTGGGGGCTCTTCTCGCCGTCGAGGCGGCTATCGGTGGCTTTCCCGCCGATGCTGCTGATGTCGACGCCCATGAAGCGGTCGAGCATGTCGCGAGACCGCCGCGACTGGTCAAACGGCACCATGTGCGAGGCGTTGTAGAAGAGGACGTAGGTAAGGTTCCGAGCCTCCTGCCAGAATCCCGCGAGCTCGCCCTCGACGGTCCAATCGCGGCGCGGCGCCCACGTTCCGGGGGTGGCCTCGAACCCTTTACCGCCGTTCCACTCGAGGTTTCCGATGAAGGCCTCGGTGCCCACGTGGTTGCAGATGAGGTCGTCGGCGCCCGAGAAGAGCAAGATGGGGATCTCGGCGAGGATCTCCGGGAGGAGCTCGGCGGAGGCGGGGGAGTCGCGGTTCTGGAAGGCGCGGCCGACGGCGTTGGAGCATTCGGTCCATCCCGAGGTCTTGTGGCTGTTGACATGTAGGGCGGCCACGACGTCCTTGTGCCGGAGGTAGGGTTCGACGTGCTTGAGATCGGGCGGCCAGTTCATGCCGCAGGCCGGGTAGAGATCCTTGAGGCGGATGTCGTACATGTTGTAGCATTGGCGCTGGCCCTTGGGGTTGAGGTCGGTGGTCATCTCGAGGATGTTGCGGAGGATGGTCTCGCATTCGGAGTAGTCGACTCGGCCGGGGTCGGTGGCTATCCTCGACTCGCAGATGCGCCATTGTTGTTGGAGCTTTTCGGCGTCGGCGCTGTCCTTTTTGATGATGTCACGTGCGTAGGAGAATTGAAGGTACGACTCGTACTGCTCCTTGGGGGCGATCCAGCCGTTTCCGATCAGTAGACCCTTTACGTTCCATGGCGATCTTGTGGAGGGTTTCTTGTTGTGGTCGAGAATGGCCTTGGCGATGTAGGGGATATGCTGGCCCGCGTAGGATTCGCCAGCAAAGTAGATCTGCAGAGGGTCAGCGTCAAGAGACATAGACACAGAAAGACACATGCGATGCCTTCCCACCCCAGTTACCCTGTGATTCAAACTTACATCATCTTGCTCGTACTCGGGGAAAATAGCAAAATACTTTTCCAAAAACGTCACAAACTGGTTCGCCATCTCCGTCAGCTCCGTCACATAGCTATTCGTGCTGACGAAACTGTATCCCGTGCCGACGGGGTTGTCAACGAAGAGGAGGTTCGCAAACTCGCTCCACGAGCCCTCGTTGTAGGAGAGCATCAGGTCGTCGTTGACGCGGTAGGGGCCAATCTCCATCAGGGCGCCGTCCTCGGAACTGCAGCCGGGCCCGCCGTTGAGCCAGATGACGGTTCGCTGTTTGTTGGCGATGTGTTGGTTTTGGAAGTGCCAGAAGAAGAGGTTACCGTTGGTCTCGGGCGTGATTTCGATGTGGCTGGCAGGGTAGAAAGGGGCATGTTAGTTGATGTGAGGTCTGGAGCTAATGATGGGGAATTCCAAAGGAACGAACGTACCCGGCATGCATCTTGATGGGAGGTTCGGCGGGTGCTCCGGGTAGGTTCTGGACAAAGTAGTCGGCGGATGATTGTCCAAGGACGAGGGCCGGCAGCGAGAGGGCCGTGACGGCGGCACCAAGGCGGCGCAGGGCCGAAACTGAGGCCCTCGGCTTCATCTTGGTCTATATCGAAGTCGCTGTTTATAAGGGGAGAGTAGCTCGAGAAGTTAATGGAGGCGAGGGAAACGACCCATCAATCACCGCGCAAGTGGCTGGCGAGGAGGGACGTGTTCGGAGGCTGTCAGGTGTCCAACATGGAAGAGTGAAGGTGACAAGGGGCAAAAAAAAAGAAAGGTCTAGATGAACTATAAAATTCAAGGACTAGAAAACGGAGCCGAAGCCGAGGGAAAAGGAACGAATGGAGGGACCTATGGAAGGGAAGGGGTTCGTCGTGGAGAAAAAAAAAAAAAAAGGGACGGGATGAGGATTGCTCAGTGAAAGGTGGCCTTGGAGATGTTCAATCCGCTGTCAAAGTTGTAGCAATGTAATACATTCAGTGAATGTAGCATTACGGAGGACAGCGTTGTGTAAATCTTGCCGTCTGACGCGCACGCTCCGGATTGAGTAGTGGAATGGACGGTGAAGGATCAATGGCACCTGTCTGCATCTGTAACAGGCTGCGTTTCGCCAGTTTGCCAGACCTTGGACAGACGCTGTTGATGACGCAGGGACCGACTCCGTATCGTGGCTGAGCAAGAGAACCTGCAACACAGACGTCGAGTCGCGAGGATCAATGCATCAATTGATCGGTGATCTCTGGGTCTTTGACCATACCTCGTGTGCCAGTCTGCCGTTTAGGCCGGAACCCAATAACAAATTCATGAGAGGCTCGGATTGTACAATTGCGTCTTCAAATCGTTCCTCCATTGTCTGCACATTGCTGACTAAGACCACCTCTGATCTCAACTCTATGGTGCAATTGTAACCGATCATCTCCATCGATTGTGATCATCGCGGGAAGATTTGATCGGCAGTAGCGGTAAAGATACCAGGGCTTGTAGTAGCATGTGAAGTGCGTACGAAGTAGTATCTTGACAGAAAACCAACTAACATCATTGAAGCGAGCAAGATAAGCTTAGCAAAGATACAGATGAGGTTGAACTAATAAATCAAAAACCCGATCAAGGATATGTTCCTAAATTATCAACCAAGAATTCCAGTCTGGACATCACCCGGCGCCGGCCTCGGTAGCTTGTCCAAGTCGATATCCTTTGCAGCCTCCTTCGCCTTCTCCACATCCACCCCCAAGTCTTCGAAGAGCCTCTCGAGAATGGCATATCGGCGCATGGCAAGACCGACAAAAAGTGGATTGAGCTCATTTGCTCTTGCCTTGATTTGCATCCAATAATGGGAGCCGAGCCAACGGAGGTCGGCCGAGTCGTGAAATTTGGCCCGTTGAGATGCAGCTCGGAGCTTCCCCTTAAACAGGTAAAACGGGTCGAAGAAGGATGAATCCCCGGGCCCTAGAGACTGGCCGTTCACCGATCGTACATTGGTGGAAATGTCGGCCATGGAATATCGTGCGCCTTTCTCTGGTATTAGCGCAAGAGGAAATCCAAGCATGTACACGTACAAAGAGGTGGGGGGGAAAGAAGGCTTTACCTGGAAACTTCTCGCAGAAGATTTCCACGAGCACTGCGTGCTTGCGATCGGGTTGATCAGACCACAAAAAGGCAACGTAGTCTTCTCGGGTCTGCGGGATCACAGAAAACCCATCGACGCCATCGAGAAGGCTAACTGCCTGTTCTTTGGTGACTGCGGCGAGGCAATCGATATCCTTACTCTCTCGGGGCCCACCCATGACGGCCACTGCATATCCTCCGAAGATACCGAAGTGGATGTGAGCATTGTCCAAAACGCGGCAGAGGGCGATGGCCGCATCATTGAGTCGGTCTTGGATCATATTTGGAAGTTGAGCGAAGGCAAGGCAAAAGGGAGGATGTTCGTAGAAACAGAGGGAGGCAAATCTGCTGAGGAGGAAGACTTGAATGCGTATACCAAGGAGGTGCTTGCAAGATGCATCGAAGGGGAGGGGCATTAAGTATTGCATAGGGGAGGATCCGTTCCACACTTCCTGCCTGCCAGGTCCATACCTTGGGCCAACATAAGGCCATCACCAAGGCCACCACCCCACCATAAGGCTGCGACAACCGTGCCTGCGACCACAGCGGCTAGGTGGCGGGTTATCCCAGTTAAAACTGTTACCGCTGAGTCGGATTCCAATCAGCGGCTCGCGGGCGAATGAGCATTACGCTCGCCAAAATACCGGCCATAAAGGGAGGGGGGAGGGGTAAGATGAAGTGCTACGATCAGTAGTCCGATGGTCTCTAACTCAAGCATGCCAACATCTGGATGCGCAAGGTAGCTTCAACAGGTCTTACAACCCCACCCCGAGAGTTTCGAAACCGGGAATGTTGCGAAGGGCTTCTGCTTCGGCTTCGTTTGCCACAAAACAGGTAACAGTGTTGCCCGAAAAATCATCAAGGCGCGAGGCCTTCCCATGAATTAGCTGCCTTGCCAACTCCTGCACATCCTGCTCAGCGGAGGCGATGTTTTTCGTCGCCCAATTCTGATCAAGGTTCATCCCGTCGACAAGCTGCTCTGCGGCAATCATTGCAATATCGTCGCCGAGGTCCAGATAGCGCCTGCATAGCCCGGCAAAGTAAGGGCCCAGACGCGGCATTGGTATGGCGGTCAGGTCGTTAGAAGCCACAACGTCCAGAATTTGCTTACTGTAACATGTGCTGTCTAAGGGATTGATGGCTGGGACAACCGATTCCTCGAGTGGTTGCAGGCCAAAACTGGTATCTGAGAAGATGACCAGCCCTAAGTGAGACGAGGACCAAGACGTAGCGCGGAGCCTGGGATATCCCTTCTTGTATTCCGTGAAGAGGTTGAACTCGTCCAGCGGAAATGGCTCAAACAAGCCCGTAGAGCAAAGAAGCTCCGCGGCTTTGGAGACCTGGTCATGAGGGACGCATATCTCGATATCCTGGAGACGTTGGGAATTAGTCCGCAGGCTGCCCATGGCGACACCTGGCCAGAGCCCTGGGGGGTGCTTGAGTAGGCGACTTACGTGGATAGCACGGGGGACATTGTAGTAGTTTAGCGCCAGCTCACCGACTGCGCAGGCGCGGATCCGACTGTGGCCGAGGATTACCAATGCAACCTTGATCAATACTGCTTCCATGGTATTTTTGCTCTATTGGAAGAGATGTTCGAACGGAATATTGGAAAATGGATGAAGAAGGATTGACTGAAGTGAGATACAAAGCGAGAGTTGAGAGCTTAAGAGTGTTTCAGCGTGCCGCGCTCTATGAATAGGAACGTGATCGGCGTGTCAATGCCAGCCACAGGCGGCGGCTGCCCTGAGTAACCAGCCAATAAGATGAAGCTTACTTGGGAGCACAGAGCCCCGGGGACTCAGTGGGAGCACAAGTCATTGAGGCTGGTGGTCAATATTGCACGAGGAATTTCCTGCTGGCCAGACCCTGGCTGTTCCTCTGTCGACTGCCGTCCTGCGTCCTGCACTTCGTAACAGCGTCGCTGCAGGGGGCGGCGCTAATAACGTCGTCTCGACCCAGGCCGCATCCTTGAGCAATTGCAGTCGGCGTTGAACAATAAATACATACATAGATCGATGTGATATGAAGTCGATTGAGACCTTGAGACTCGCAAATTGGCACAACTTGTCCACCCCAAGAGCCGACGCGAACTTTTATCATGCGACCGGAGCCACGCTACGAAGTACTTGTTGCTAAATTCACATTATTCAAGCCCCCATCCAGCATCGTTCCCAAGCTTTCGTGTTGGCCAATCCCCCTTGAAAGGTTGTTCCAACGACTGTCGGAGACCGACTTCAACAACATGAAGCAATACCTTTCACGGCTCAAGTCAAGCATCTCATGGGATGTCCTAAAACAACCATGGTCGTCGAAATCCGACCGAGGGTCATTCCAGTTCATGTCCGACCTTCACCTCGAGGTTAGCCAGCAGTACGCCACCTTTGATTTCCCCGTTACCGCTCCCCACCTCATCCTAGCTGGCGACATTGGCCGCCTCATCGACTACGAGGCGTACCTCCAGTTTCTCGCCCGCCAAACGGGGCGGTATAAGCATGTCTTCCTCGTGCTTGGTAACCATGAATTCTACGGAATGAGCTTCGACACCGGAATATCTACTGCACGGACGCTAGCGAGTGAACCTTTGCTAGAGGGAAGGTTAACTCTCCTTCATCGAGAAAGACAAGATGTTGCCGATGGCAAAATTGCTGTCCTGGGCTGCACTCTTTGGTCACGCATTCCCCAAGATGTCACAGACGCTGTACGCAGTAGGGTGAAGGACTTTCAAAAGATCAAGGATTGGACAATAGAGAACCACAACGAGGCTCATGAGGCAGATCTAAGGTGGCTGAGAGCCACGATTGATTCCGTTTCGCAGGAGGGAAGCGGAAAGACTGTTATCGTCGTGACCCATCATGCGCCGTCGATTGTCGAGGCGTCAAGGCCAGAACATCTAGAGAATCCATGGACCTGCGCCTTCGCAACCGATCTTTTGAATGGGTCTTCTCAAGACTGGGGCCATGTTCAGTACTGGATCTACGGACATACGCACTACTCGACGGATTTCAAAAAGGGCAACGACCTCAGGGTGGTGAGCAACCAGCGCGGCTATGTCATTCCAGGAACAAATGTACCTGTTGGCGGGAAGAGGGATGTTGATTCCGATAAACACGGATTTGATGCGAAGAAAACCATTCGCGTAGACCTTGGATGAGATGCTTTTAGGGGCATTTGACGGAGAAGCAGCAGGTTCCAAGTCTACATTTCAATGGCATTTCTCGCATACATATCCCGAGGTAGGCCTCTAAACCACGATATCTCACCACGACAAGGACACGACACGACATAACCATAGCAAGACAGTCTGAACAAGGCATTAGAAGAACGAGGAGGACAAAAAGAAAGAGAAATAGATGAAAGGGCAAAAACCAAAAACATACAACACCAGGGATTCGCTGGTCGTCACCGACCCAACTACTAGTCTGGCGCTTCGCAGCTTGTGTACAGGGGAGCGGACGGGACCCTCAATTGTCTGCGAGCTATGGTCGTATGTACCAGTTCTTGTCTGTATCTGCTCTATAAAGGGTCTGTCGACAGAAAAGCTGTTGAATATTGATGGGGTGTAGTTACGTCTGCCAACTCCTTTACAACGACGGCGGCGCATGAGGCGATACTGCAGTCTTTGACTGGTACACGATATACCGAGCAACAGACCGGCGGCGACATACTGGAAATCGACGAGTATTTTTCTTCATTTGATGCCGAAGAATTGGCAACTGTCGCATCGTCGGGCGCGAAAGTCAAGGATAGAAGGGGAGAGAATAAGGCGCAGGAAAGAGAGGGTGAGAGATAGATGGAATAAGTCTAATTGCCTCGGCCGGAATCAGCAACACGGCATGGAAGCACTAGTTCCTCCAATGGCATTTACAGTTTAAGTGAATCTCTTATCTTTCATTTTCGTCCTTGGAGCCTATTAATATTTATAAATAATTAGTATTACATGTCCGGTGTGATTTCATCAAAGTCTAGATTTAAGAGAGGGCTGCCTCTCCAAACAGCGCTGCCACTTTTGCCAAGTACATGACACGTTGATTGAGCTTGTCTTTGACGAGCTCGTTCGCGCCAGGGGACCAGAGTAGAGATGCTCGGTATATGGTTTCAGGGTCCGCAGAGAAGCCAAATATAGGAAGCAGGCGACGGTGAGGCAACACATACATGGCGTTGACGGAGTTGAGAGAATAGTTGAACCAGAACCGCCCGGTATCGAAAGTATCCCGCATAATACTGCTAAGAGTGGTGGTAGGGGTGGTGGTGTCGAGGGCCTTCTGGAGGCTAGACATATCTACGAGGCGCTCCTCCTCCTCAAAGATATCCATAAAACGATGATAAATAGACCTATAAATATCCTGCCATTTGTCCATGGAGATTTCCCCAAGATCTTTCCCCGCGATCCAATACGGAGGGCTAAGCATATCGACTGGGCGTGAGGTAGTCCACTCAAGGTCAAGGAGAGCAGAGATATTACCATCACCATCAACCAGGAGGTTAGCCATATGGAGGTCAGTAAGTTGATGTATAAAAGGGCCATGCCGCCGACGTTGTGGGTAGAAACGATGGGCATTAGCGCGAAGGAATAACATCGCAATCATCTGCTTCGGACACTCGCCCTCGGAAATGACAGCATTAGGGTCACTCTGAAATCTTTCCTCGTGAGACTGTATCAAGTCTGAGATGTATAAATCAGTGCAGGTATACGTTTCATCGCGTGCCATCGTCTGCGGTGTCCCATCGTTCTCGAGAATCATCATCTCTGAGGTTAGAGGTCGGTTGGTGAGGGTGATGGTGCTGTTGTCTTCTTAGAAATGGAAGCCCCCTATCCTGGGCTGGGGATAGCGAGAAATTTTGAGGATTATTCGAGATATGATTCGGAATAGATTCTCCCTTTTCGTCCTGCTCTTCATAATATCGACTGACGGCATCTTCCCTACAGTTGACCCAAGGTATTCAAGAATCATATAGCCAGACGGTAGAGTGAGTGTGTGGCGTGGTTTTACACCTACGTAAAGCGAGGGTACAGGTCGTCGTAAGATTGTAGAGATAGTTCGGCGGATTGTGTGAAAGAGGCGAGCGAGGAAGTTAAGGTGACTAGTATGAGTGAACTGGAGGCAGGGAGTGTCAGCGATGGAGAACAGATCTGATGTCGAGCTGCTTGATTTTTTTTAAAATAGAACTACATACATGGCGTCCACATGGAAAACCAAAACCATATAGCTGAGGGATCCGTATATCTGGGCAGTTCTCCTGCATCCATACATAGGTTGCTACCTCGCAGGCCATTTTCTCTTTAATTGACCCAGGATATCGCAACTCGGCGAGCTTCGCGGGGATCGGACACCTGACGACAACACGCCTATCCAGGCCAATAGTGACAGGAATGACAACATTGAAACCCCCAGTTAGCCATTCCGCAACGTCCCTAACCTTGCAAATCGGGGCGTCTAAGCCCAAATGAAAGGCGACAAGGGATTCTAGCACAGATGGTTGCTCTGCGAGGGAACGCTTGAACTCGTTAACTTCGTTTTCGTCGCGAAGTCGGTTTAGCAAGTTGGAATCGTCCTTGAGGGCCTCTTTGAAAGAGAGGCCGAGGAAAGAAGACCGTGGTGGGGTTCGCCGCCATCTCGAGTTGTTAGCTTGGTGATGCAGTCTAAGTTCGGGGGTTTAGGAGAAGCTGCAATGAGTAAATTGTGGAGTTGATAATTAATCGGGGTGGCGCCGGAGTACCAAAGTGAGAAAAGCCTGGGGACGCCACATGATTGTCTCGGATCGTGGCTGACAGAAGTGACAATGGAACACTTGGGCACATTGCATTCACCTGGGGTGGCAGATACTCGAAGTGATGGCAGTTCTATCAAGCCTAGAAGTGTGGGCCGTAAGTTCTGATAGCAGCCAGTCCTCACACTATCCAAGTCTCTACTAATGGGCCAGGCCCGCTAGTAGTTGCAGGGCGGGTTCTAGCCACCGTGAGAACTGGCGGTTGCGGTGGCTTGTTCCCATATGGTGGAGTTCTCACCCTCATATATCCTTTGCTGTTAAATATAGCATCTCGCAAGTCCTAAACACGCGCCTAAAGGTACCTTGTATTTGTCCACAATTGAATATTTCCTCCAGCCATAACAATGACCCAAGACTCCGCCAAGCGGAGCCCGACGTACATCGTCGAGCATCTTGACCCCGAACTCGGACCCTGGTCAGAGCTCGAATACATTGCAATCGCAAAGGAATCCCACGCCGCCGGATGCACCTTCTGTCTCTCCTCGCTCCCTCCGACTTTTAAGACGCCTCCGTCACTGGCCGCCGAGCCCGCCTTCAAGTCGGACTCGAGGAGCGTCGAGGATCTGTACGGCGATGACAAGTCGCGGGTATGCTTGTTGGATCCGTCAGCGGCGAAGGACCTGAGCCCTGAGGATGGAGAGACGTTTGATGTGTTTTTGTTTGGTGGCATCTTGGGTATGGAAGTTCTGTTTGCGGTGTTGGGTCCCGGGTGTAGATGATGCACCGATGCCTTGCGTCTTTCGAGGGCACCTTCAAGCTAACTCGTGAATAGGAGACGACCCGCCGAGAGGTACACATCTTGCAGTATAAATTCGTGCATTATCAGAAATTGCTGACGAAGTGGGTGCTTAAGACCGCACCTCTGAGCTCCGTGAAAAGGGCTTCGAAGGACGCCGACTTGGTCCTAAGCAGATGACGACAGACACAGCTGTCCGCGTCACAAGAATCGTAGTCCAGGACAAGAGTACGTAGCTGTCAGCAGCTTACCACCCATTCACTAGGAAGGGAGAGGAGGGGAGGGAGATAGGGATAGATAGAAGTACTAACACACTCCCCTTTTGCTCACTTCACAGTACCGCTAGACAAGATCCCGTACGACGACTTCCCGGAGCTTAAGTTCAATGAACATGAGAGCACCGAGATGCCCTTTCGTTATGTCAAGGGCGAAGATGGGAAGCCTATCATGCCAGAGGTGAGCTCCCCTTCTTCTTACTTCCCTTCTCTATATTTCGTTCCCTTGCGTGGCTCTAACTAGTGGTATTTTTCCCTCTCCTTTCACAGGGGATGGTGGAACTCATTGGAAAGGATGCAGACAAGGCCATCGATGACTTGTTTTAAGTCGAGAATCTTCACACAGTCCCATAGAAAAGAAGCAAGAAGAAAAGAAATCATGATACACATGTCGTCGCACAGTCCCGTTGTTTATAGTTTCCGTAAGAACCCGCCTCGTTTCTGGAATGATACGCCCACGAGGTATGACAACAGCGTCAGTTCCCACAGGATCACGGAAGCCACGATATCCTCGAAATTTTAAGCAACCGCCGTTATTAGACGGAGACCTCTGCCTCGAAAAAACACCTCTCCATCCATCGACTGTAATATTCCGTTCTGCTCCCCCCCACATGAACTAGTTGCATGTTGTGTTCACAGCCACGTCACTCGGGGAACGCCCAAGCTCGGTATCACTGACGTGATTATCCGGTTCGATCGGGGAGTTTGGTTGAGAAAAGAGACTGATCACTCAACAAGAACACATCTTCGTCCCATCCCTGAGTTCGAAACGACTTTTTAACTGTTTTAAAAGTTCCACGATAACCTCACTTCCTGACCGGCTCGACCCTTTCCACAACCGTTCCACAACGTCCCCGAATATACCCGACAGAATCTAGATTTACACACCCCCTTTAACCTGTTGCCCTCCCCACTCGCTAGTTAAGAAGGACAGTTTATGCACCAGTCGTGCGTCTCGTCGTACACTTGTAGCTTATGTTTCGACTTTGGATCCTTATAGGGCCGTTGTGCCTTTTCCCTCGGGTGCTAGTAGGGTGTATCACTACCATGATGTGGGAGGTTTTGTGGTAACCGAGATATATGTTGGCTCCTTTCTCGTTTGGTTGCGTACAATCTTTATACTGGGAGCAGGACGATAAAGAGAACGATTCTTGCGACTGAGGCCTTTTACTATGTAAAAGATGTTTTGAATCGTTTACGGGCTATCCTCCAGCATCCGCTCACTTCCCATTGCTAATGATAACGCCCGAGGCCCATATCAACTATGCTGCTTCAAGATCTCGAGATCAAAAACCCACATCTTACTCCCATAAGGCGATCAAAACAAACTTCAGATGACGTGTCGTCTAGGACCGAAAAACTCTCCAAGTATCTCTTCCCCATTCTCCCTCGGATGGCGAGAGCTATGTAGATTCTACATTCGCCACCTTGGGTTCCACGGCATTGTTTCCTCCAGTTGGGCTGTTCATTTTCTTAGCTTCGTGCCGAGATATATCTGTGATACGTTCGGGATGCGACCTCTCGTACTTGGTGTCTTTGTGTAGCTCAGAGAAGAGGGTAGGATGAAGGAAAGGCATGGTATACGTTTATATCGAGCAGATAGAACGCCCAGTTTCAACCGTCTCCCCATTGGAGCACCGAGGATTAACGCCGAAGCTCCATACAGTTTTGCACGGTATCTGCCGGACAAATCGAGAAGATCGGGGCAGCTTCGGCATCGCCTCTATCGAATCGCTTCTCTCGGGAAGAATGAATAATTAGAATTGTTTGTGGGTTGGGTCAAATGCTTGGCAGCGGAGACGCAGTCTTGGTTAGGCACACATCCGAGCGGTCCTTTTGGGAGGCAGTTACCCATCCGAACCCGCATGCACAGGAAAGCAGACAGCAATGATAACCTGTTGGTTGCTATCATCTTGCCTCTCTTCACATACGAGGTAAGGTCGATGCCGGGATGCCGATCTCCCTCCAACGTTGGACATGTAGACTACTAGTGATAACTCTTCAAGATAGACTCTCCTCATTCTGGCATCGCAGCCGACTCCCACAGATTCCTTCAACCAGAGTCCAGCCTCAAAACGTAGAGCACGGTAAATCCTGCTGCCGACAGACAAACACTCGAGACACAGCCACGAGAGCAAACATGGATTTGACACTAACAAGACACCGCGGCGGCCGATTCACATAACCGGGAATAGAATCCTCCCGGCACTTGCTGACGGCGTCCCAAGTAATATGGAGTATTTTCACCGGCGTGGAACGCAAAGCCTCTTTGTCGGAATGCTAAAATAAAAAGATGACGGGAAAAGTTGGACGGACGTGGAGAGGGTCCATGGCATTTCATTCATGTGGCAACAAAAACGAACTTCTCTGGAAACGAGCAGAACCAGTCGGTACTCTTCCGTTACATAGAACCCGAGGCGCACTGCAGGATGTAAAGAAGCTTACAAGCTTACGGCTAGATGCTGTCGAGATGAGCTGAAGAAAAATCACCGTAAGACGGCAGGAGCAAAGCATTGCTCGTGTTAGATCTGGTGTAAGTCGACGCCACCAGGACTCTTCCCGAAATCCTCCCAGATTGCGTATTCTTTTCGAAAGGGTAGCATACTTGGTACCCGTGTCGCTGTCGACCGGCTCACTGCATACCCTAAGGAGGCTCCATCGCTGCTCTTGGAGGCAAAGGACTGTAAAGCTGAAGGCAATTGAAACTTGATGTATCGGAACTATGCCCTAGGCTCAAGCGATCCTTTGAAGCTCATCTGGTCGAACTGTTACAGCAGTGACAAGAACGGCTCGTCACATTGTCATGAGGTCAGGGCTTGGAACTACACAGGGAGCATTCGTTCCTTCGTCCGGAAGCAAGGTTTGCACAAGATAGGAAGCGCTACGTTTGATCGCAGCCTCGCCTCCAGCACCGCAGCCGAAGAGGTCTAATCTCATATCTTCTTGGGGGATATGGGAAGTTCTATCATCAAACATCGTTTAGCTTCTTAGCGCCGCTAGGATCGCTTTTCGGGATCAGCCGTAGGAAACTCGGTCTCCCATCCGTGAACTCTATTAATGACGGGTTTGGAGCAAGAGTTCCTCGGCGTGCGTCCGTTGACTCGCAGAGAACTGGGGTAAACAGCAGCGGAACTGGTTTGCAGGCCCGGCTAAATTAATTCCTGCTAGTTCAACTTGTTAGATGCTTAGTTTGAGGCTATTACAAACATGTTTGGTCGTCCTTGCATGCGCAAGCGACGCTACAGAGTATGTTCATATGGGCCACGACGTTGAAAGAAACTTGTAGGGAAAAAAGAAAGGACACTGGTGTGGTTAATGTTGGATGGCCGCGCCATGGTCTAGCAGGAGCCGTGGATTGGAATCGAGTGGTACCGTTCTAGAAGGTCTGACTGTGATGTTCGGCGGTTCTTGTCCCAGATTTCGGACGAGTTGGATGGCACCGTAGAGTCGTAGAGCTAGAAAAGCCGAACTCCTGCTTTCGGACAATCGCCCCGATTTGTGACGCCGATCCCTCCCTCGAATCTTGGATACAACCTCACCAGTTCGACGGCGATGGTCAAACCTAGGATGATACATTCAAGGATTTTTAGTAATTGAATGATGGAGCTACGGCTCTAATCCGGTCATCCCAGGTTATCGGATGCGCTGCGGAATATTGGGAAGATGCGGCCAGGCAGGGAACAGATGGGAACATCAGGTGGAACAGGATTTAGGAACAGAGGCAGGGCGCAGGGTGAGGAAGGTGAAGGTAGGTGACACCAGAGCTAGATCCACATCCAGACCCGGCAGAGGACGAAACAACCATCTAGTTGAGGTGTCCACTGGCTTGCTGCAACGAACGATACTGCGCCAATTGGTATTGCGGTTCGGCGGATCGCATATTGTTACTTCGTAGAATGCTTGTTGCTGCGGCCGGTTTTCTAATCCCTTGATCGTCCCCTATCAACTCGGAGGAGACATTGGCTGATTTGATGTCGACCGATAATATGTTCTTGCCCTGGGCGTCTCAGGGCTGTGAGCCACCAGCACCGACGTATTTAATAGAGGGAACGAATCTCAGCTTTCGAAGGATGGGGCCTGACTTGTCGTCCGACGAAGCTCCACCGCTCCCAGTGGAATCATCCAAGGATGGAACAGAGCTGTGGATGGAAGGAATCAAAAATGCAGGGAAAGCCAAAGCCCCAGCGAAGAGCTAAGAATGGGATGAAACTAATGCCAAGAAAATTCAAGCCACCTGCTGAGAGGCCAATCCAAGCCTATCCCTGGCAGCGCGCCGCGAGTATCAAGAAAAAAGGCGACAATGTGAGGCACATCCGCCGAAGCGCAAAACGTGTTGGGGGAATTGTCAAAGTTGGGTTAACTGCCCGATTAAGAGCAGCAAGGCAAAACAAGAAGAGAGTTCATTGTTTGGAGAATGTTTGGATGCTCTGGGCGGAACTTGGTGATGCGGCCGCTCCTTCAGATCATTCAGGGGCGGCGGCTTACTGATTATGGCAGCCGCAGCTTCCTCTTTGGCCTGCCTGCGAAGAAATACGAAGTACATTAGGAATCATGATGACCACAATCGAAGAAGGCAGGATGGATCAATCTTGATGTACAGTTTCCGGTGATGCGAGGCAACTTGCGAGTCTCTGCTCCCCTGTTAAATTACAAGTGTACTTCGTACACCGAGGTAGACTCGCCTGAATACTAGTAGAAAGAGCGAACATCAAATGAAAACCACCTGGCGATCTGGGCTCTTGCCGGTTACAGAAATTCCGTACTGATTCTGGATGGCAGCTGCTAGTTTATCATCCCGGCTGCCCATCACATGCCGACAAGAGGTTATCAATGTAGACTGCAATGTATCACAATTGGGGAAGGCAGGTAAAGCTCTCCCCCGGGCGGATGCAGGGAAGGGACCGCCAGGTCAACCCCCGGTGTTAGATCAATTGGCGCTTCAATCATTGTCCAGACGTACACAAATGAAGCTAGGCGAACATGAACCGACCCAGCTTTTCTTCTCACTCTTGTGTTCTAAGATTCTATCCCCTTGGACAAATTCGACATCCGACAGAGAGGATGGATCGCCCGCCTAACCCTTACCCTCAACTACAAGCAGCTCGTTGTAGCCCCCTGGAAATCCTGGTTACCTCCTCACCGTTAACCCCCACTAACATTGGGTGCATGATTTTTCCCCATACTTGCCCGCCTCCAAGCCACGCGATCGTCACAACGCGGCTCTCTCGGCCCCGGCTGAAACGGCCAGCGACCAACTAGTAGTTTACGTCTTTCTTACTCGTCGATGGGGTCGGTTCGGGTCTTTCCACCGAGCTCAGCCACAGTCGTTACAGATTCAATGTTGGTTGTTCGACTGAAGAGAAGCAGTTTGCGAGAGCATTGACTATTGACTGTAGTCAATGTGGTAGTATAATTATTATTATCACTCGAACGCATGGTGGCATAGTGGCAAAGAGCTAACAAGCCAAAACTTCCAAGTCGTTTCCTAGTTGGGTGGATTCAGCTTTTCCCCCTGCTGCCGGCTGCACTATCGATACGGACAGTTCTATTATGATGCAGCCCACCCACTTGAAACGTCATGGACCGCGCAACGCACACGCAGATGAGGAGCCAATCGCAACCTCCGCAAAGTATCAAAACTCTCCACGCATTCTTCGGGGCCCTTTGGCTACTAAACTAGTGTATAGTTGAACAAACATCGGAGACGCACGCTGCCAACGTCTGTACTTGTACATGATGTGCTCACCTGCATCGGTTGGAGAGAGTGCCTTTTCCCGGTACCTGCTTTGGAATCCGCCGCTATTCTGACTTGCTAACCGGGCTTTGCGGATCAATTGGTACCATGGTCGAGATCCTGGGCATAACCTCAAGTGAGCTTCGCGGTATTAATAGTTTGCACGATTAAATGGCTCCCACTTTACGCGCGCTCTCGGCAATTCCACCTGCTGCCCGCTTCGCCCTCATGTGAGGGGTTCGTGCCCCAAGTTTCTGCAGTATCCCAAAGTAGTGGGAAACCTTGGGGACCTTTCTTCGTGCATGTCTAAGGGCATCAGGGAGCTAGCAATGCTCTCCAGGACAAGTATCTGCTCGGGAGTAGCCTTCATGACTGAAGACACCCTCTCCCTACATGCAGCATGCGCCTGCACTCGCGCTTTTCTGAGGTCCACTATGTCTCAACCCCCACAGTTGACTGAAGCCCGCATCACATCCCGAAATGCAGCTTGCAAGGCACAATGGGTGTTTATTTGTTTCCCCCTTTCTTTTTCTGCTTCACTTTGTGCCATCTTCGACTGCAGTATTTGACTTTGTGAGACGAGCGCACGAGAGCCACATGCACCTGGACTGGTGAGGTAGTCAGACAACACATCCGCACTGCATACTGTCTACTTTCCGCAGCATGCTTCCTTGAGACTGCACAGTTCTATAATTCCATAATTCCACATTAATGCCTCTGGAAAGGGCGGGAACCAACAGTAGCATCGCGCCACAAACTGCGTCTGCTTGTCGCTTCAATGATTTTCTTTCAGACCCAAGCGTCCTTCATGGCGCGGGATTTTGGGGACAGCGATGTGGAATGCACTGCAACCCGGCACCCCAGTACTTCATGAGATGCATTAGACTGGATGAAACTGACTTCCCTTGGTCTACGAAGTACTTCGTAGTGGACGGCGTTCTCCAAGACGAACCCAGAATTTGTTTGCTTCTTAACAATCTCTTCTTCATCGAAGAGAATATTCACATTTCCCTTGCGCAAAATCAACGAATATGCGAATGCGAAACCTCATGCAGGTCCGGGGCATCCTGGAACAGTCTGTTCTCAACAAGCTGAGATTATTGCTACTCTGGATGAGAATCGAAATGATTTGATATATGTGTGTTGCATTCGACTCAGAAAAATGTAAAGAAGTTGGTTAAATTTAGCATCACTTCCATCACACCGCGGTTCCATCGAATCAATCTCTCTTATCTCTTCCTTGTCATCGATCCTTCAACTCTTCCCAGCTTGCTCTCAACCAACCTGGGAAGTCTTGGCTGAGATTTTCTGGCGGTGGTCCCCCAACCCGGTCGCAGACTGCTGGACGTGCGCATCGGGCCAGGCGGGCTCCTCCTCCCATGGAATGGACAATGTCCGTGGTTTGGGAGCAAGGGCCACCAGGCCCTTGTATCAAACACCCAGGTCGACATTAGAGCGAGTTTCATAGACCCTTGTCCAGGTCTCAGCCTGCCGATCATTCTCGAAGACTTGGGGATGGTAGCAGCCAAACCAACCAATCAATTCCTCTCTCCACAAGTACACCCTCAATTTACGTCTGCAAAAATTCGTTGCTCTTCGTCAATAGATGCACCATTGACCAATCTTCTTCGCGTTGAATTTTATTCCTCTTTCGGGTGCAAGCAATACAACTGTACGAAGTACTTCATAATACCCGGAAGCACTATACCCCTGACCGACACCGCCTTCCAACTGGGGTGGTGTTAAGTGGCTCCAAGCTCCGTGATAAGCCCCAGCCGTTTTTTACTCTGACTTGATTCCTCCACAGCTCGTACGCTGAAGCCCCTCACAGCCAGGCGAGTGGCTTGGGATACATAATAGTCTGATAGTGTACGCGGCCCCGGGTGAATTCGCGAACGAAGCCAAAGTTAAATACCTGATGCATACTCCACCTCCCCACAAGGCCAGGCAGTGCCCCGGGCGTATAGTACATGCCACAGGCTGTTTCCTCCCAATATCGACACAGGAGCCTGACATTATCTGCCAGTGTAGTGTAAGGTATGGTACTTATATGGACAAAGAAAAGAGAACGCAGAAGATCAATAGTCCTTCCGATCTCCGCTAAGGACGAGGTACTGGTCGAATGGAGCCAGGCCCGCTCATTCAGGGACCTTTCCCCCCCCCCTGCCTGAGAGGAATGATTCTCAAGAACTCCACTTTGACGCACACATCATCGGGGAGGAACCGCATAAACCGACGTATCCTTGCTTTCCTCGGCGCAGGCCATGAGATGACCAGCATGACCCTGGCCCAGCAACTGCGATCACGCTAGTCTGCGGCAACAGGAGGAGGCTCCTGCTGCGACCCTACTCGTACATGCTCTCCGAGTCTCGGTGGTATTATAGCTCTTTCTTACATCCCTGGAGCCGGGTACTTTGGCTGCGCTAATCCAAGGGCCAACGGTAAATCTCCGTATTACTACGGCGTTTTATAGCGTTGGTGCAGGCAAGAGAACGCTCTGCCCTGCTCTGTGCTCTTGGTCTTGTGCGGATCGCCGTCCCCTGCACTTCCATTTTCATCCTCGACTTCTCCCTTCCAACTCCCGCGCCAGAACCATCGCTGCACTGTACATTTCAAACGAGTCGCGTCTTTAGAACAGACAGTGACTTTCATGCGTTGGACAGACACGCAGCCATGGCCCGGCTGTCTTGTCCATTGCATTCGAGTCTGGAGTGCTATCCCCATCGCCGCACGGCGCCTTTCATCCTAACCTACATGCACTTTGAGAAGAGCGACGACAGTGTCGTTTCTTTCCCATCTCACCTGGGTCAGGCTATCATCAGATCTTCTCTCTCCCATCTTCGTTCATCCTTGCTGCTCGTTGCTGGTCAGCGTCAGACTGTTGACTCCTAAGTCCTTTTTTCTTCTCCATTTAGACGCAGCGATTTTCCATTAATAGCACAAATCCTCCTCCACTCTCTCGCGGTGGCTATGGTATGAGGTTCTAGCGTACTCCTGCTCCTCCGCCAGCGTAGTCCCTCAGCATTCCTTCCTGAGGAAAACCATTCGCGCTGCTGCTACGCCGGCTACCGAACAGCACTACCACCCCCCAATTTGCATTCCTGTTCTCTCCTTTTTTTCTATTCATCGTGCCCCCCTTGCTAGGATTCACCCTCCAAGTTATCCAGAGTGTCTTAGGGATCAGTTCCATCCACACCCTCCGTTACCCCGCCCCCCCCGGACACTAAGGTGTAAGTGTGAAAAGAGGTCTCCGGGTTGGTATATCCTCTCTTTTTGCACCCTCGCTGTTTTCCTTCGGTTCGTGGGCGATCCGACGCTAGAGAACGGGGTTCTGGGTGATCAACCTGAGGGTTCGAAGCTGCTCTGACCGCAAGGTTATCTACAATAACTTTGTTGGCTCACAGGCGTTTCGGGTGTTTCAATCCACATTGGGGTTGTCAGTGCGACACTCCTCCGTCGATCGCCTACCACTTGACCATTCGGACTTATATGGTTTGCTTGCCCTGTTGCTGGCTTTGCCATACCCACCCCTGGATACTCTCTTTTTTGCCCTCCATCTGTCTTGCTTGTTCAGACACAAATAGCTTCACTATCACCGCCCCCCGCCGCCCCTCTTGTCTCCCAGGGTTCACCAACAAATTCGTCACCAACTCCACACACACACAACACTCGCACCAACACATCCCCCACTCACCCAGCCGGTGTTCTATTTCACTATCCAGAGCGACCGGATTAGTATTTGGATTTGTCGACTGGCGGATATTCCATGTTGATATTTAGTGCTGGAAAGAAGAATTTGTTCTCCGCCGATTCCGACGTCACCACACAGATCGACTTATACGGGGTCTTGTTCCATTTTGACAGCGAACCGAAAGTGCCGGCGACACAAAGTGGAGAACGAGAGGAGCGAACGCAACCGGTGATCGATTCCCAATTCTTAAGAGACGCTTTCAACCCAAGGGTGGGATAAGTGAAGCAGTGCGAAGGGAAATTTTGGAGTCATTTCGGCCTGGACTTATCGACGGGCAGCAACTTTAACGCCCCTTACGGGATACGACGAACCTCCCCCAATCCAACAAAATCCAACTAGTCAGAAGGAAATGGACCTCTTGTCATTATTGAATTCTTCAGCGGGAACTAATTTGAACGAAGCTGAAGACATTCAACAGCACCAACCCCAAGAATCTGCGGTTGAATCAGTTCCACCTTCGTGGGCGGGCCTGCCCACGCCCTCGCCGGAAAAGAGCCCTGCGAGGACCTGCTCCGACGAATACCGGCGGGCGCTCAAGGGCCGGACGCCATGGGATGCCGGCGGCTACTCGCTACCTTTGAGCTTGGACACGAAGTTTTTCCCCTCCACCCAGAAACCGGCCATTTATAGCGAGTCCGTGGATTCCAGATCCATCTCTGCGCTGTCAGCCGTCACTCCCTCTAGCGGCCATTCTAGGTCGACGTCCCTCGAGTCATCGCCAGCGGATATGGTATCGTCGGCTTTGGTGTCTCCCATGACCATCTCGCAAGCATTCAAGTATGTTGACTGTGGCTTGTGTTGTTAGAGTATGCTTGGAGTCTTGGACCGACTAACGTGGCTCATGAACAGACCAGCGTTTTTAGGCGAGGTCAACCCACAACTTGAGATATATACTGGCCGACGGTAAGAAGCCCCCCCCTCGATAGCATTTTTTAGCCCCTCCTCCTCTTTTGGAGGGTGACCGCCCAGTGGCCGTGTAGCCTAGAGAAGAAGCCCAAAGACTGATTGGCCTTCTTCATAGATCCAGCTCGGCAAGCGAGATGGACGCTCAGTTGACTGCTAGGAAGTATGTTTGAAAAGACTCTAGACTACTCAACGGCCCGCGACTTCCTTCAGGAGTGTACTGACGCTCTGTCACTAGACCCAGCTTCTTGGCCCATCAAGACACTCCCGCCTCCCCGATGGGCAGCCCAAAGTCACCCAATCACAAATTCTCAGATAGTCATAGCAGCCTGTCATCATACTCGCCATCGACACAGTCCGGAGGCCACTCGAGGATATCGTCGTTCTCGACTGTCGGCATGGCCCAGCCCGTGAGCACACTGTTTAACGAGATCCCTTCTACTCAAGAGAAGGCGGGCCGCAACGATGCAGAAAAGTGGAACCCTAATATCTCGGCGATGAATGAGACTCGGCCGTCTTCGAGGGGCCTCCCTCAGCTGAACAATGGAACGCCACCTAGGTTTGGATCGTTCAGCATCGAACCCCGTCGTCCGAGGAGCCCGTCCGATGCGTTCCTAATCTCTAGGGGTGAGGCTCGTCTGAGCCCACCTGCGGGCAATACTCAGTAAGTGTTTGTTTTTGTTGTGCGGTAAAACCGGGTCATGTTGAATCTCATGACCAAGTGGCCGGGATGTCCGCGGATCCTATCGTCTTATACTTGAAGAAGAACTGGTGTACGCCGTAGCTAACCTAGCTATAGATCCCAACCACACCCTGAGCAGCCCTTGATTGAACAGTCCAGCGATCATCTAGATACGCTCAACCCATTACCCCACACTATATCTCGGTTCCCGCACCATTCGTCTCATTTACAGTCTGTACACAAGCATAAGCGGGCCATCTCGGCCCCGAGTTTCGCAGCCTTCAGACCCCAACCCCTTAGTTTCGCGTACGCAGCTCGTAGTTTTCCTCCACCACCAGCACAGCAACCTGTGGTGCATCAACAGCAACAACCACCACAACTACAACTACAATTACAGCCGCAACCACAATCACAGCAAACTCACCAACCCGTCTCGGGATTCCCACCCCCGCCCCCCGCTATCCAGACGCTCCCCTCACTACCACGGCCGCAGTTGGCTTCGATTCCAGTGCCGCGCCAACGGGAGCAAAACCTTCATATCCGCTGCGAGAGGGTTGAGAACTGTGATACCGGCACGGACAGGCGCAAGCTGATCTCTCACGTTTTCGGACGAAACAAGCTTTGCACTCGCGCCATTCCACAAGAGGTCTGGGTTCACTATTGCCGCAAACACTACCAGCGAGAGCGGTACCGGAAAGGACCGGAGTACGCAAAGCTCCAAGCCGACTTGATCCTGGTGCAGATCGACCGCATCCAAGCGTGGTCTGATGGTAGCGTTTCTGCCAACGACGGACCGGTTGTGAAGGATTGGGCCCTCAGCATTCGGAAACGTGAGCAACAGCGACGAAAGCGGAACCAGGATAACAGCGATGATGAGGAAGAGGAAGAGGATGATGCAGTGGCGCTCGGTACTGCCGTCCCCGACTGGCTCGCAGGCCAAGCCGGAGCCGGGTACTCGACGGCGCAGATCAAGGCGATTATGGCCCAGCTCCGTGATGAAGTTCATGCCGGCAACCTCCTGCAATTACCCGATATTGAGATCCTTCCCAACATCGAGGGTGCTGTCGCGCCACGGCGACCGCAAAAGCGGAGGTCTAAGTCGTCGGTCTCCCATCGGCGAACCCAGTCCATGGGCGTACCCGTCTCGAATGCTGCCATCCCATCGGCTCATGAGCACGGTCTGCTGTTTAATCACAGGCGAGGATCCCAGCCGGCCATCATCATTACTGAAGAGGCTGGGCGTGCCGAGAAGCGTAAGGCTGAAGATGCACTCGAGGCATCGTTAGCCCCTCCTCATGCTCGGCGAACTGCGCTCGTCCATCGTCCTGCCTTTCAACAGATCCAAGAGGAGAGATCAGAGCACCTCGAAGCCCATCAACAACAGCCTTCTTTGGCGGCGCCTCAACCGCGTCACGGCCGATCGCGGAGTGACATGTCCCATCTCTTGAGCGAGCCTCGCAACTACCCCACTGGGTTCAAGCCGCCCCTTCCCGGCATTTCGAGCTCGATGACTCGAATGGATAACGACGCTACCGGAAGCTCTTACTTCAACACGGATCCGTTCCGCTCCGGCGGTCAGACAAATGTCGGGGACAATTCGGTGTCCCGTCTTGGCTTGACGGCTCAGAGAAGACGGGTTAGCACGCCGAACGCTAGTTACATGGCCCATGGACCTAGTGGCGCTAGCAACAATAACCCCGCGTTCGATCCTTTGCAACGGCTTCCGAACCCTTTTGCTACTATTGGTACCAATGGGCCAAGCCAGTCCTTTGTCCATGGCCAGGGAAGTGACGGGCAGACGCCTTTGCCTTCTATTAGCCAGGTTACTGGTGAGGATTTCCGGGGGCATCACTAACGGGAGCTCCCGTGATGGCGGCGGTGGTCCGTTCGTTGTATTCGGCTCTAATGTGGAG
Source organism: Scedosporium minutisporum (assembly GCA_034774675.1). Taxonomy (NCBI): domain Eukaryota; kingdom Fungi; phylum Ascomycota; class Sordariomycetes; order Microascales; family Microascaceae; genus Scedosporium; species Scedosporium minutisporum. The sequence continues at coordinate 23,335 of SJVG01000245.1, forward strand.
CGTGGCGTTTTCTGGAAACCTGAGCGGACTACGAAATACTGGAGCGCAGTTGTTCAATGGGGACAGGAACATTTTGACATGATCATGACTATTCTTTCTTTTCTTTTGTTTTTATAATGACGATACCACCTATTGTTTATCAATTACTGCGATAACTGAAGGGGGAAAAGGGAGGTATTGGAAACACCGCGCGTGTACATCAGATAAAAATGAGTTTTACTTCCATTCCGACCCTTTCCCAGACGTTCCTGTTTCCTTCTGTTGTTCATTGACCACTGGGGAAGAAAAAAGTGCGATAGGCACATCATCTGCTGCCGTCGTTGTTCATCATTCGTTTTCGGTTTACTCTCCTTGTTTTCTATTTCGTCTTTCATTTGGACTCGAACTATGGTTCTAATTTCCTGTATTTTTTCATGTACTGGCGATGGCCACTTTTATATTATGAACTATATTTCTTTTCTTTTCTTTTCTTTTTTTTTCCTCCAAAAAAAATGTATGCTCTTTCCTTTTTTTACTTTACGGATCCGGTCTTTCTTTCGTTTTGGGAATGGGAAAACAAAATAGGTGAATCTCTTCAGCCGGCCCGAAGAAGAATATTATGGTTGTATCTAGTAATGGAAGAAGAATTTTATGGTATAAAGGCGAGAGAGAAAGACAAGAGATCCAATCCTTTTCTCTTTTTTACAGTACACATTCGGATCCGGTGGCCCATTTTTCTTCCAACGGGCTTTCGGAAAGTTAGAGAATACTCTGCTTCCCCGAGTTCATGCTGTCGAGTTCTGTTGTGGTAATGGTAATGAGCTTAGAGTGTCTATAGAGTGTCTCCGAGGTTTGTGTCGATAGGTCGATAGGAGGGGAGGAAGCCTAGATACAGCTGAGCAGTAGGTATTGGTGACGGTTGCCTTGAGAGTGCAATCCAAAGCGACGTAGTTAAGGAAACGATCGCCACGATCCCGTATACTGATCAATCGATGCGAAGGGCCCAGGCAAGAGATAGCATTGTCAGGTCATGGATGCCTTGGTTCTACATATCATCGAATGATGTAGGACGACCGTGGCCTAGTTTCGACTGCTTGAGCTCTCATATGCATCTGCGGGTTGTAAGTGATATCATTAGTTGAGGCATGATATCCAGGACCAAAAGAAGCGGCGATGCCGAGGAGGGGGGTGTACAACTAACAAGAGCATATAGGTTTTTCTAGTTTTTTGAAGCGGAAACCTCGCAAATCAGTGATTCAATCCGCATATTTATAAGCAGGACTTTTTTATAGGTTTCTCTTCTGGGTGTTGTTTGTTCTACGAAAGTAGGGCGGTCAGTCAGTGCCAGCGACAAAATGGCGGAACGGGAGTTTTTCGGCTTTCGCGGCGGACTTCGCATCTGTCTGCCGGGTGTGTTAGGAAGAACGATCCCCAATTTCTGAAAGACGAGGAGGAGACACGGAGAACGGGGAGATTTTTTGCTCCTTGAATCTGTCCGCTTTGTGGCCGCGCAGTGTTACTCCTTCCCTTTTTCAACGCTAGTTGATTTGAACATGTCGTCAGAATCTTTGTAAACAGCGTTCCAAAAATATCCGCAAACCAGAGGACGTGGAGTTTCCCCTGGTTCAGATTGTTGGCATGTACCGGATTCGGATAAGATACCTAGAGATGGATGGCATTCTGCATGCAAGCAGGACTGTGTAGGATCAGCCCTACAGGGATGATAAGTAGAGGGACTTTGGAGGGACTTTGGGGACGGGCCCCTGCAAGTTCGGAAACTGGGGTTCAATTGTTCTGCACCGCCGGCGTTTGTCAGCGGTGCCAAGACTTGGGTAGAGCCCTACGGGTTCGACTTGGAGTTGTATTGTGAGGGGGAGACGGGAAAAGTGGGAGATTAAATGGTAACATGGGAAAGTACTTGTTCTCCCATGAGCCCGTGATAATATCGGCAGTGTTTGGGATGGGCGGGAGAAGAAATCGTGTGAATATCTAGAAGAAGGGTGTGAACAAGTTCATCCATGCGGTCATTTTCGTGTAAAAGGCCCCAGAACTGGTTGCTTCCAGGACGACGGTTTAATATGTCGGTTTACGAGTTCTGGCCATGGAGGAGCATGTACAAGCCTGAAGCTATTTGGATCAATTCGAGGCCATGCACTTGAGTCTATTGAGGTTGAAATTACGACTATCTTCGATTGCACCCGCTCATTCACCAGCTCTTTCCCTCGATTTTAAGGACCGGGGCTTTCGGTCCGAGATGGCCAGTTGGAGGCAGGAAACACCCTGTTGCTATCTCGACATCAAACAAAGGAGGGAAGGATCATAGCACTAGGACTTCCTAGGACATCTATGAAAACTAGCCTTTCCCCTTTCCCCTTTTACCAGGAGCAGCTGAGGAGTCCAAGTCGTATAGGCGGTTATCGCGATCGTCACTGTTCGCCGTCACAGGACCCAAACAAAAGAACCGTTCTAGAAGACCCAATTATCACTCTCCCTCAAACATAGAGGTCGAGTACGAAAAGAAGCAGCACATGTCATTTATCCTTATCGCTAGGGCTGCTCTTTTGTCTTTCTGGCGGCCCATCCACCCGTTCTGGGTGACACACAGAATTACTTTCGTTGCTGCATGCGATTTTCGATTCAAGCGGCGAAATTCCCCCGCATAAAATTCAATTGTCCCTATTCGGCGGTTTGGTATCGCAAGTACTTCGTACCTCTTCCTCGGAGATGGGGAATGTGGGAAATGCGAACGGGTGGTCTTCTCGTCCTAGCCCGGCGTCTAAGCATGGAAGGATTGTAGCTTCTTGTCAACAGGATCATTGTGCTATGTTATCTGGTATGTTCTCAAGTCCCAAGCTCTCAGCCGCCATTTCCTAGCAAGTAAAGGGCACCAAGTAAATCCTTGTGCTGCGCACGTGCAATACGAAGCGCGAAGGAGCAACAGATCATCCATCTTCATTCCTTCCCTTCTGGCAGCCCAATCTCATACCCTTGTGGCCTGGCCAGGCCAACACCAATTTGTGGCAAGCACCGCCCACAGTTACTTCGCACCTGTACAATTGTAAACTAGTAGTCGACCCATTTCGAAGTTGTCTAATGATCCCGATTTGCTTACGTGAAAAGGCCCTTGTTCAAGCTAAAGATAACACGAATGGTCATTGGACAATCATTCAAATGTTCTGTCCCTGGAGAGGTTCGACTCGGGGCAAGGCATATTCAGAGTGCAGGTGCATCCTCGGGTGCATCCAAGTGCTACCTACTAATTACCAGCGTACCACTACCACTGTCACTACCACCACGCCCTCCCGCACCCCTCTGTCTGTCCGTGGCAAGAGCCAGCAATGGCAGCCAGCCACAACCAGATCTGCAGGCCAATGACAATCGGACCCAGCACCGACCGCCCTTTCCTGCGAAATCCGCGGACTCGGCGGGGTTTGCGGCGGTCTTCGCTTCACTCCAAATCGGATTTTAGTGCCTTCTCTCTCTCATCTCCTTCCCCAGGGCTGGACTCTGTGGGTTTTAGGAATAATCCAAGCCAAGCCGCCTTATTCGCCCGCAAGCGCAGAGGCGTCATGGCACTTTGTTGTTCCAGGCTGTTGATCCGTCTCCTCTGTTTCCACCTCGAGATGGTGATGGCTTGTGTCTTTTTTACATTATGGAGCGGAAAGGGCGGGTTCAAGGGAATCTCGCAGCACATCCTCTCCGCCCTCTTTTCGAGCATACTGCCGCCCTTCGCTCCTCTTGCCGCATCAGAAGTTCCCTGAAGAGGGCGCTATTCGGGCGGAAGAACGGAGACCTTTCCTATCTCCGTGTCAACAGGACAAGGTACCTTTCCAGCCAGATTATGCGGGAAAGATGCCTCTTAGGTACAAGAACCGCCCAATACCACCCGGCAACATTTTAGAATACACATTCGAGGATGCACATGGCCCAGCCAGGCATGGGAAGAGAAGGGCGGGGGGTGGTCCGTTTTGGCGTCTGACCCGACGGGGAGATTGGGTGCCACTTCAGCCCTACACGCCCCCTTGTTCCCTGTTCCATGTTGATATTCCCTCTTGCTTGGGACCGTACTTCGTAGATGGATTGATTGATGGCCCGTTTCCATCGAGTTCCGCACTTTGGCGAACCGGCATCGTTGTTCCCGCCATGCTGTGGTGGCGTGCCTCCCCAATCCTCTTCATCCATGGTTGGGCTGTGGCTTTCCTTGGACGCATTCTATCAACGTCGCAGTTAATCTTTTTCCCTTCCTATCCCTTGTCTTTTTCACCTGGGCACCAAAAGGGCACCTAGCCAAAAGCGGACAAGCGGCCAGTTGAAGCAACTCCGCAGAGAATCTCCGCACCCTGGTTGGGAGGGGAGGTGCGTTGAGGTGTGTCATGTCTGTGTGTGTAGCATCGACATGCTTGACTCGCATGGACGGGAGACGACTCCATCCCGTGCTGCATACGTTAGATTGTATCTCGAGTCGTTATATATCATGATACTTCTCTTCAAGATCTACCTTGAGTCTCCTTGTCCTCCCGCCTTCACTCTAGCTTCCTCCTTTCACTTTTTATATAATTCTGCCACGCCTCCTCGTATCCCATACACTCACACACCCATGCAACTCCTTCGTGCTCCTTCGCCATGGCTCGTCTCTCATAATGATTCCCTTGGACTCCACTTCTTCTTGGCTCCTCCCATGCGCCCCCGGCGCCTTTTTTTCCTGCTATATATCAACAAATGACGTTCTCGTCTCCGGCACTCTAGGCGCCAACTCATCCTCTCAACCGCCCACTCCGTCCAGAGAGTTCATCAGCATGCAGTCACAGGCTTCCTCACCGAGCTCATCCACTAGCGGTCCTGCGCAGACCCGGGCCAGTCGCGCCTGTGAAAAGTGCACGCGCGCAAAGAAGAAGTGCGATAAGGGCGTTCCCGCGTGTTCGCGATGTACAAGGTATGTTAGATCAAAGAAGGAACCCAGGGGATTTACCTGGGTCTTGTCGCCTTTTGCGGCTGGTTTCATAGGGCTTTCGATATTGTACGGTCTTTGCGGGTCCAGATGATGCCGGTCCCGAATCCAAGGTTGCAGCTGTGGGGGCGTAAGCACGAACAACCACCTGCAGATCTGGAGTGACAGTTCCTTTCCCCCCCTTTTTGGGGGCCTTTTTTTTCTATTTTCTTTTGTGGTTTTGCTTAATGCTTGGTATTTTCTGGCATCAGTCCCCCTACCTGGTCTGCAATGACCCGAACTATCGGCTAGTCTCGCCTGGAGGGGCGTAATGCCAAAACAATGAGAATGGCGCCGTTGCTCTTCTCTTCCAGTGCAGAAAGGAGGCTGACTCGTGGCCCACTTCATCTGGGATCATTGTTTTCTAGGCTCGTGACGAAATGCATCTACGATTACACGTTGATACCACCGACGCTGAGCATTGGTGGCGATCAACCCATCAACCTGTACGTTGCCGGGTCCAGCACCGATCTTTCTCGCTTCAACCTCCTCGATCCTTCAAGTCGAGTCACAGCAGAACAGATCCATGTCCTCCTAGCGTCCCATGGCGTAGGCTGGCGTGACATAGTGACGGACTACTTTCAGACGATGCACAAGTGGTTTTCTGTCGTCCAGACCGAGTGCTTCGATGCGAAGCTCGACGCCCACTCTTCCTTAATCTTCCAGGACCCTCCTGTAGCCCCGGACGTGGCGGGTTCGCCCTCGAGATTTTCCCTCAGCAACAGTGGTGCGGACAAGGCTGATCCCGCCGAGCTGGCAACCGTCTTCGCCTGCATGTACTTGTGCGCGCAGTGGACCGAGAGCACGACTAACACGTCCAACGCGGCCGGCGCGTCAACTTCGATGCCGACCAATGATTTGTACGTTTCGATCAAGAGAGCCTTTTCGCTACTCAAGGCTACGGTGGAGCCGAGCGTCGAGCTCATCCAGTGCGGGCTCTTGCTCGCAATATATGAACATGGCCAGGGCGATGTGCGGAGAGCGTACTCTACCTTTTCGGAGGCAGTAGCTATGTCGAGCACGCTGGGTGTGCGGCCCGGCGAGTACGAGCAGATTGCGGATGATTTGCCGGTGAGCCCTGCTGATGAGCAAGTGAGGGTGCTCTACTGGGCGCTTTTTGTCTGGGACAAGTGAGCGATTCTTTCAGTTCCCTCACCCTCACCCTGTCTCTCTATACTAATATCCGAGCAGAGTCTGCCATCTTGATCCCATCATCATGCCTCTTCCGATACTCCTTCCCGAGCCTTCTCCGTCGGCTCTCCTTCCCCTCGATAACTATGTCTCGGGCAATATCCTTAACCCTGAGCAGATCCATCGCATCCCCATGCGTGCTCCTCTCTCTGCACCAGTGTCCACGACCCCTCTGGGCGACTTTCAGCGTTCATGCCAGGCTGCCGCTCTCTTGTCTCGCGCGCTCGATTGGAGGGCATCGTGTAACGGCTCAAGTGACGAAACCCTGGTGCCGGAGGTGTTTAGCGCTCTGGACATGGAAGCGAGGGAGATGGCCGAGGTTATGATCATACAAGAGTGCAGGACACCCTGTGGAGATGCCACGGCGATGTGCTTATCGTAAGTGACTCTGATGGAGAGAGTAGATCTTTCTTTTTTTCTAACACATTATAGACTCCTTATCCTTCTCTCGTCGACCATACTAGAATCGTCGGACATTGTCCTCACGGCACCGGATATAACTCTGAAGGCTCTCTCGACGCTTAACTTTTCCATTCGTCTCGTGCTCGACGCATACTCGAGCCTAGCTCACGGCTGTTCCACTCCCCTGCTGCACCCTGCCGGCACCGCGCAGCAACTCCACGCGCAGTCGTCGAAGCTCCCGACGTTGAGACTGCCTCTACCTTCGGCCGCCCATGCTGTGCATGCGGCGGCCCTTGCCTCGGAGGCGTTTACCCCAGTTGGAGAGGGCGAAGTGGCCACCTTGAGGAACATGCTGGCCTCTTTGGGACAGAGGTGGGGCATTGTCCGGCGGATGAGATAGAGTCTTGCACTGGTATGCAAGTAATGAACGGCGTTTCATTTTGTTTGTCTTAGTCGTGGCGTTTTGGAGAGACATGTCTTTGCTTTTTCTTGCTCTCTTGGAGAATTTCGGGAAATGACATGCATAGCTGGTTGGTATCACGACATTTATAGATGAATGGATAGCGGCGCGGAGTTAAGGGGTGGGATGGATATACTTAATATAGTTATCGTAGAGTCTGCATCAGGTCGTTTCGAAGAGTTTAATCCAAAACAGTTTCCTTGCCTTCTTCGTTATGGCTATTCCCCCCTATCAGACGACGACTTGGAAATTCACTTCACCAAACAGATGACTACAGGACGATACGATATGTCACTGTTTATAATCACGGATGGCAGATTGGTGAGACTCGACGAAAAACTTTAAGATAAGACACGATTCGGGAGTTGGGAGCTGTCGGAGCTCCTCCATCCAAGACAGCCGTTTCTCGTTCCTCTCTGAACCTGGCGGGAGTAAACGTAAAAGAAAGGAAGGGAAAAGAACTGTTGCTGATGCCACGTCTGCAGAGGGTTTCCGTTCCATGATGAGAGAGAGGGAAGGGAAAAGAGAGCATGTCGAGATAAAGCACCAAGCCGGTTTTGGATAGATGGAGGACTCGAGCCCCAGGAAGCACTGATAAGGTACACTCTCACGACGGTACTCGCGTCGTAGCAATCTAACAAAGATAACACAGCCTTTTAGAAACTAGGAAAACAAATTTGAAAAAATGTCATTCGGGGTATTTGATTTGATTCTCCATTGATCCCATCTCGTTGATTCTTCCTCTAGCTCTCCTACTACCAACTAACCTACTGACTGATGGGGTCATGTACAGAACAAGTTTTCTGTGTCTTTCCTTGGATAACACACAGGCCCGATAATAGAACAAGTTCAAATCCCATTTCTCCAATCTCAACAGAAGAGAAAGAAAAAAAGAGAGTCAAGAAAAGAAAGAAAGAAGAAAAAGGAAAAGAGAGAAGGGGTTGAGAAAATAAAAATAGTAAAAGAAAAACGCCCAAGAATGCCCCCATTTTGAACAGAACAAAAGAAAAACAAGACCGGACGAGGCTAGAAAACCAAAAGAGCCCCGGTCACCCTATAGCGCACCCGTAATATTCCTCGTGCGCCGAGTATGCAGTTGCAGTGTCCGTTCAGTAGACCCAAATCCCAAATCCCTACTCTACCGGCCGTTAATTCGTCAATAGACACAAGGAAAACATGCTCTCCCTGTCGCCGTTACTGTCACACACGCACACACACACACACTCTCTCTCTCTCTCATGTTTTAAAATCCCTCCATAACAACAACAAGCAATAACCCATTCAACACAAACAGCGCCAGCCCACTCGTCCACACAACAGCATGATGCCACAGAGTTAACACGTCCCTGCGGCAGAGATGCATGCCTAACGCGGCGCAAGCAGCAAACATGCTTGTAATGACACCGAGCGCGGCGCCAGCATTGACCTCGAGCTTGTTGCGGTGGCGGCCTGTAAATAGGAGGACGCCAGCGATGGCCATGACGACGAACGACGTGGCGAAGCAGCCGACGGTACCCCAGAACATGACATTCTCGCGGTAGCGGGCGAGGGACTGCTCGTTAATACTGGGTAGGGTGGCGTAGTGCACTAGGTAGCCTTCTGTGGGGAATGTGTTGTCCTCATTGGAGGTGAGGTCGTCATCGGCGTCCGACTCCGAGGTTGTACGGTTGGACGAAGAAATGGTGGAGTAGCCTGTCCTGGGGGGTTGGGTGGGGGTGGCCGTTTGGGCTGCTCCTGTCGCCTCCGGGGAGCCCACGGTGGCGGAGGCACGCTCGGGAAGGAGAGCCTGCCGCTCGAGGTCTTCCTCTGTAGTGTTGGCTCTCGTCTCGGGGGCATGTTTCTTACCTCCGAACCACGCCTTAGCCTTTTCAAACGGCACCGTAAAGGCAGCTTGCACGTAGTGCAACCCGGGAATGCCCACATCCTCCTCGGGGTTGATGTACAGGGCGTAGGGTTCCTCAGTGCCCGCGCCCTCACCATCGCTGCCGTGGTCATACTCGTTCCAGTAGAGCATCTGCGGTGGTGGCAGGGACTTGAACGACTCCGGCCCCACCGTCGTTGCGCCAGCCATAGACCGCGGACGGTCAGGCTCAAGAGTTGACTCTGGTGACGTAGGCTCACTGACAACGTCGGGGATCGAGGTGCGAAGGACGGCGCGAGTCTCGTCGTAGCGGGAGCGCAAGTGGGAAAAGTCACGGCGACTAAAGGATTTCGGGTCGGAGAGCACGTGCTCGCGGAAGCGTTCGCCTAGGGTTGAGGAACCGGTCCATTTCTATGCGTTGCGCCGAGGGCATCGCGTTAGCATGAAGACCACTGGGGAATGAACCAGGACCTTTCCAAGAATCAGGGATATGTAGCACATACTTTATATTTCTTGAGAATCTTGCGGAAGGCCTCTGTTTGAGCGGTGGTGAAACGGGTAAGGGCTTGGATGTCGTCGCCGCAGTGTAGGAGTTCTTGTTGGTACTTGACGAGCCGGCGCTGGCGCTTGAGCGTCATCGGGGACCGGGCGCACTTTGAGGCAAGGCGATCGATGGAGTCGGCTAGGTAATCTACATTGGTTGAGGGCCGTCCGTTAGCTCTCGCTCGTTCTCTAGGAAGGACTTTGAGGAGTGAGGCCCGAGGGTCGTACTTAGTCTGTAGGAAATTTCAGAAGCTTTGCTCATGACAAAGAGGTTTACCCGGTCATGTTGCATGGCCAACTCCTCAAAGAAGGAATCCTCGAAGCGCTGGAGGGCCATGTCCTTTTGTCCCGGGATGGCCATGGCGCGAGCCTGGTCGCGGGTTGTGTGTGTTTTGATCTCATATTTGAGAGAGTTATAGTCGACGTTGTCTGTATCAAGAAAAGGTTAGCTTTGACTCATTGGCAGTCTGGTGACTTCGCTGTGATGCTGTGATGGCGGCATAAGTGCGGGCGGGCAGCGAGACGTACGAATACTCCATTCTGGAACGGACTCCTGTTCAAGACGTTGGCCGAATTTCATCAGGAAGCGTTAGAGAGACCGATTGAGGCGTCTATGGAGGATCAATTCCCAGTACCGGGCGGTGGTGGTGGGTCAATTGGAGAATCGGAGCAAGATATAAGAAGCGCTGACAAGCTCCTCGACGTCGCGATTTGCTTTGGTTGTGTGGGTTGACTTTTATGACGGAGTGTGGGAGGCAATGGGCAGGAGAGAAGTGTTCGATATAGTTAGATCGCTGTAATGTTGGACAGAGGCGGTGGTGGTGAAGAGGTATGAGGTGGGAAGCTAGCACGTCACGATGATTTCGAGATGGTGGGAGGCAAATTGTAAAGGTTCAAGTGCGATGGAGTCGAAACGGGTGAGGGGAAAACGAAGCTATAGATAAGGCAGGTGAGGATGAAACGAAAGCGAAGGGAAGGTGCTCGGCGGGGGAGCGATGACTGGTGGGGATATACTTTTGCAGAGGGAAGGAAAGAGTAGAGGAGGGAGAGAATGAAGTAGGAAAGAAGCAGAGGATGTACAATCAGAGTTGAGTCTGTCGAGATTCAAGTACTTCGGCGCGGTAGCGATCGAAACCTCGGAGAGAGGCTTGGGAGGGCGGAAGTACAAGTAGAACATAGGTCGTAAACAGCCGAGAAGGGTACACAAGTTATGTACATAATTTACCTGGGTACAATTGTACACTGCATGGTGACAATGGATATCCACAGATAAGATGCTTCGAGCATCGACATCTGAAGAGGGCCGGTACGAAGGTAAGTGGAGCATTAGTGGAGTGCGAGGCAGGACCAGCCAGGACCAGCGGGTATGGTACGCGAGGTACTTCGTACATGCACTGCAACACTGCACAGGATGGGCTGCATTGCAATATACTACAGTATACTTGGAGCATAGTGTTGCTCGGAGTGTAGACTAGTGTCGTCTTGGTGCTCGTACAGCCCGCTAATAAAGTTAGGACAGAACGCACCATCGACGTCTCGGGGAGAGCTCCCGAGTTACATCAGCTGGTGATAAGCGGCGGATAAGGTACATCGAATTCGAATGGGACGTCTCAAGATTGAACTTACTTATTCAGGCACCTGACGGAGCCCGTGATTGATCAATCGATCAATTGATCTCATACACGCGATGCTTGGAACAGTGAAGACTGAATACGCCGGCAATCTTCCCGAACGAGGGCCAGAGCCACCAAGACCGGGTGCTGAACTAAGCATTGGCACATTGGCACTGAAGATTGAGGTTATCACAATTGCGCTCGAACCGAACTGGGCTTCCAATTTGGTCCCGTGCGCTTTTCCATGCTGTTCTGTATAACAATTGATCTATCATCTCCAAGTACATCAAGTTGACTTCATCCACCTTGTATCATCATCCAAGCAGGATGCCAGGATTTTGGTCTGCTCGGTTGATCAATTGATGCCACTAGCATTTGAAATCTTCATGGCTCCCCGAGTCCCCTCCTCGCCCATCCACCCTGCAGTACCTGCATGTATCACCACCATCATTCATCGGTAGATGTAAACGAAATATCAAGTCTCACTTTTGTTGTCCTTTCAATTCTTTGTTGCCTACCCTCCCTTCCCGCGTTCACCTCAATTGCCCTTTTTTTAGTGGAGTCCGATACTGTCTCAATGGGATGAACGAACCAGGCGCTGGCTATTATCGGAAGTCTCGAGTCTAGCTCTCAAGCTCTCCAGAAATCTCACAAAAACCTCCCAAACATCAAACTAGTTTTTTTTGTTTTCCGGATTGATTATCCTCAAATCTTACGAAGGTCAAATTGCAATGCCGAACAGGTGAGAAAAGTAGAAGTGAAAATGGACCAAAGAATACAGGTACGGATAACCCCACTGGGGAGCCCACTTGAGCCCTTCTCTCGCTTCTGTTTTTATCCATCGATCTATATTCTCGATGTTACTCGTTTACTCAACCACGGATTTATGTAACAGTATAAACCGCGAAAGTATTAGCTCCGGGGCGGGGATTCTGCAAGCCGTCGTGCCGATGGCGACAGTGTTGGCTGTTGGGTGATGTGATGTTCCCCGTGCCCCGTCATGCCCCGTCCTGCTTCCCATGCGAAGGAATATATTTCCACCCCCGGGCCGGACGGCTTGGACAGACGATGGTCACAACGTCGTGCATCTCAAAGCAGTGCACACTCATATTACCAGGCTGGGGAGAACTTGGAAACAAATCATGCTCACCTTGGCATGTCCCTAATAGGCATATAATACTCAATCATGCCTGTTGAGTTTCCGGTTCAAATCCGAACATGGTTACAGATGCACATGGCGAATTACGACTCCGTACTTTTCGTGCTACTGCATACAATATCTAGATCATACTAGTGTGGTCAGACCAACTCGCCAGGGAAACCATTCTTCGGCTCGAGAAAAAAAAAAGAAGAAGCCCAATGAGAGGAGCAATTGAAGGACCCAGTCCGACCCCACGAGGCCTTTCAATTGCGGGCCAGAGCCTGGCCTTAGAGCAGGGGTCCTGGAAGCCAAGATTTTCCAGAGAGACTGGTGAGCGGGGAGGGAAGCCTCGTGGGCGAGTTTGACGATTTCATTGGTTCGATGGAGCTTGCAGGTTCGAAAGGGTGGAAAGATCAAAAGGTGACGATCTGCACGTTTTGGAGCGTAGCGTCGACGCAAGAACCATAAGTTTGGTATATTACAGTGGTGCTATAGGATCCTGGATCTGTATCCTGTGCAGTATCCTGTGCGGTATCCTGTATCTCGAATCCTTCCCGTGCTCTGGTCTGGTTCTAGTTCATGATGACCCGTGTTACCTTATTTCGTAATTGGTATGTCCGTGGGCACCACTGAGCACCTTTGAAGTACAGCACGAAGCAACGAAACGCGGAGTACTAAAATATTACACGTAGACTTGTCTGGTAATGAACAAGTGGGTAGAAGAACAGAGACGAAGCTAAACTAGAGGCCCCCAGGAACCACGAACCAAGAACTCAAAAAATAACAATAAAACAGAAAAATGCCGGAGCGCCGCCTGCCTTCCGGTTGGTCCTCCGCTACTCATCGTGCAGACCAAAAAAACGAAGCTCCGAGTCACCATTTTCTCCATCGTGCCACTTTGTCCACTAAACCGAGGTACAAAGCGATCCTTGTGTGGTGTATTTCCCGTTGCTCTTCGACGCCGGCCTCACACCAACACTCCGGAATAATTTCATCGACGAAAGTATAGCGCGTAATTGGACGCTACAGTGCGCTACACCATATTAACTCCGGGGACCCAGTAAAACGTCAAAAGAGAAACTATCAATCATCTCTCTCCATCTACTCCATCTAAACATCTCCACTTAGCACAGGTTCCTTCCTGTGCCTCGCCGGCTTGGGCTTGGCACTAGGGCCAATTCCGTGACAAGGTCCATTTCTTGCGTGTTGCTAACAAGAACTAGCAAACGAACTACCGGGTTTTGGGTTCTCCACCAAAGGCGAGGAATTGGCTCCGATCAAATGTTGCCTTGTGTGGTTGTTATTCCTCCGTAGCACTGGCCGAAGTACGAAGTGATCGAGAAGCAAGAAAAAAAACATCACCAACAGTTTTTTGAGGGTCCAGGTTAAACCCCGATATCGTGGATCATGGGTATTATGGTTATTATGCGTAGTCCTTTTACTCCCCCACACGCACACAAGATGCAGTTGCAGGCCCATATTGATGCGGCGCCGTTTTCGTGCATGGCTTTTTTTTCACTTTCAAAAACCTCGGCCTTCGCTTCTTTTCCCTCCTTCCCCATCCCGCACATGCTCCGGGATGTGCTTCCGGTGCAAGGTTAAAAGAAAGCCGCCGGCCTTATAGTAACGCACGCGGCTGGCAAATGAGAAGAGTGCAACTGAAGTCTTCGTATAGGAATCGAGAAAAAAAAGAAACCACTTTCCTAAAATATATAGGGACGTACATAATAATAATACTCCGTAGTGGCCAAGCTTTCCTTCCACAGTTAAATTGGCGATGGAGACTAGCGTGTAGCGTGGGGGAACTCCCGATCCGAGTCTGATTCGGAATGCTATTGCTTGGCGACCTGGATCGAGCAATGTATTCAGCTGCGATGAGAACAACATCTTCTCTCTATGGTTTTGTCCACTGTGATGTCACGACCGCGAGGCCTCTTCTGCTCGCGTGCCGAGATGGAGAGAGTTCTCGATGGTAGTTTCGAAACGCCGGAATGCACTTTGAGCCCCAGAAACGGAGTCAATTAATAACAACGAGCACAATTATACTCGCCGATGTGCCCCACGTGAAGTTGAACTCTAAGAAAGGAAGCTCGGGAGTGCATCCGGGGGGGGGCTCTAGACTCTCGGATTCTAGAGTCGAGAAAGTTTCAATCTGCCTATTCTTAGTTCTGGCGTGAGAACCACCCCCAATTTTATTTCCAACTCTCAAGAAAGTTCAACTCTGTTCCCTTTTCCGTGCGTAAGTCGTTGTCGCGTGTCGTCGTCGTCGTCGTCGTCCATTGTCGTACCAGAAAACTCGATGTTGGTTCGAACGCCCACACCACGTCCAACAAGACAAATCATTCGAATCCATCCCTGGTCCTTTTTACGAGATCCTCATATCCCCTATTTCATGCACACGCCTTCTCTCGCCTTTACCCCGTCTCCGTGCCTCCCGTCCTCCCGCCCTCTCCACGATTGTTCGATCGGGGGATGCGTGTGCTTGTGCGTGTGACCCCATATAGAACGTCTCCTAGAGCCTAGAGCCGGCTTTTTTTTCTTGTCGTGGGCATATCCTGTTGGTGATTTTCCAATAAAATGAGACAATAATGGAGAGACTATTCTATCATATTTCGGTGCTGCTCTTCTTCTCCTCCTGCATCAATTGCGCCGGCGGGGCCCCTGCCTGCCTCCTCTTTCCTGCAAGGGTACTTTGTCTCCGGCCCCGTTCTCGGGAGGAATAATGTTATTATCGTAGGCCCTGGATAATAGAAACGTTCGTCCCAGGGTCGTTGCGGGTCTTTTCTCTCCGCAAATATAACTTTTGTACAACCGGTGAAAGGGTGAAAGGAGAGAATGCGAGGCATGCAGCTTCCTTTTCTGCCTCTCGCCTTTGTCTGGATGCGCCATTGGCGAGGTTTGACGATGCCGGAGTTTTCCAGATGCCTGCCGTGTTGCATCCGTTTTTTTTCCCTCTCTCTTTTTTTTGCTTCTTTTCTTTCTTTTTGTGCCTGGTCCATGTTGTTAGCTCAGGTCCCTCTGTCCCTACTAGGCTTCTGTAAGATTTTAGACTCGGGGCCCCAGGTCTGGATTCGTTTCGTGTTCCGTCCACTCCAGTCCCTTTCGGGCTAAGATACGCGTGACCAGATGCCCTGTGCTGGTCGCTTCCCAGATCTATGGTTTAGAGCTAAGACCGGCGAAGAACAAAAAAGAAGACACAATCCCGTTTTACCCACGCTTAGAAATTACCACATAATCCCCTCTCACGGACCTTGTTTAGAGAAAGCTCCCCCCAAAAATGAGACGACATCCATACGCTCTTGCAGCATCACCAGCATTCTTTAGCCGTCGTCCTGTCCAAGAAAGAGCCCACGTGCTCAAATACCACTTCTGGCGAACAAACCTCAGTTTCCTAGAGGTGTGTGGGGTGTTCTAAAATTCGAGCTGCCGAGCTGCAGGCGAGGAGAGACAAAAATGTGACAGAAATTGTAAAGTAGTACTCGTACGGGTACGGGTTGTAATTTGACATACGAAGTATAGTATGGGTAGGACGGACATGGGGGGTGTGTCTGTGTGTGTGTGTCACGGCGCATGCACAATGGGGACCGCCAGCGCCTTGCGATATGCTTTGTGCCGGGGGCCCGCGTCCGGTAGGTGGGGGGAAGGGGAGAACGGGAGCTGGGCTCAATAGCCTCGAGAAGACGCGGGATTGTCAGAAAATGGAAAGGGAAAAAAAGGACGAGGGTTTTTTGGTGTGTGGTAATCTGAGAATAGCTGCATTGATTCTTTTGGACTTCGGCTCACATGAAGCAAGAGGGGACAATATTGTGAAGCACAAAAGGGAAAAAAAAAGTGGCTCTTAATGACACCTTACTACATACCCGTGTGGTGTACATCAATTGTTCCCCGTGTACCGAGGACATTATTATCAATAGACCCATTCGAGGAGAAGAGAAGAACACAGGAGTACCTCGCACGAGCAAGCGATACATTGTGCTCTCACAAAAAGAACCAGAAATGTCAAGTGACAGTTTACATCGTGAAGATCACAAGCATTTCGATTCCTCGAAACAATCCCCAAATGTCCCTCAAGAGAAAAGCAGAGCACATGAAGAAAAGGCGGGCGGTGAGTTACCGGTGAAAGTCTCACCGGAACTTGTACTTCGTCTAGTCTGTCCTTCCCCAGGGGTTGCGCTAAGGCAGGCATATGTTGAGTATGTCTTACCGCATACCGCAGATAAGGGCAGAGGCCCACTGTGTCTGAAAATGTGTCATCATCCCGGTCGGTGAGGGAAGCGAGAGATGGGTCCCAGCTTCCATTGTCTCCTTCTCATTTGATTGTCCTCGCGAAGTACTTGTAATCCTGAGAGGACTTGTACAAAGTCGCAACCTACTTGTCCATGTACACATCATGTT
The DNA here is from genome assembly GCA_034774675.1 of Scedosporium minutisporum. Classification (NCBI taxonomy): domain Eukaryota; kingdom Fungi; phylum Ascomycota; class Sordariomycetes; order Microascales; family Microascaceae; genus Scedosporium; species Scedosporium minutisporum. The sequence continues at coordinate 39,907 of SJVG01000245.1, forward strand.
CCCCTCTCTCTCTGCCCCTGATCCGCCTGAATTGAGATGGGACTCCCTCCGAACTGGAAGTTTTACGACACGGTCAACTAGTACTAGTTCCTCCCCACACCGAAACCGGCACTAGTCTCCTTTCAAACTAATCCCCCAGTCCAGAAAGAACATGTCAGACAAGGAATCCAAAAGTATCGACGGAGTACTTGACTAAATCCATACCTGGATGGCGGAACTTAGGATCGATGCTCCGCTTCAACAGGGAACGAAGAATCACAAGGTCAGGGATTCTGGAGGCCCGATCACTACCTGTATGGTCCGAGTGTGGCGCAATCCACAAAATGGAACTGGCGCCGAATAAAACGGACGGCCGGAAGGCTGGCCAGTCAACTGTCTCCGATCGACATGGCGTTCAACGACCATCTTCAATCTCGCTGTCTCCGACACATGAATTTCTACATAGATTCACCTCTGCCTTTTTTTCCTTTTTTTTTTTTTTTTTTTTTTTTTTTTTTTTTGGTTTGAAATTTTTGATTTTACAAATGGGTTTTTTTTTTTTTTTGGCGGGGGGACCCCGCCGCCGGGCCTCACCTGAAATCCAGCCGGGGGGGTAGGAGGGGGGGAGAAGGGGAGGATAAAATAGGAAAATGTTAATGTGGAAAAACAAATTGAAAAACAAGAGGGATA